>JASTWK010001210.1:0-44763 GCA_030770225.1 Temnothorax unifasciatus
GCCAATATCTTTTTTTACGGTCATTTATTAGATAATCAAAACAGAAAAGTATGAAAAATAGCATTGAATCATATCATATAAAAATAAATAAAGAACAGGAATCTTTTTCTTTCTTTTTCTTCATGGTATTTGTCACAATCATTTAGGTCATCTTCATCCTCAGAAAAGTTGTCACTCGATTCTGTAACATTATTTAAAAATCATGATATGATTGTTTGACTACTGATTTTTTTCTCTTTTTTTCTCTTAAACATAACGTAACAACGTAACGTAACTTTTTTGGGTGGCTCTGCCACTCACAAGCGACCCATTTTTTGTCAGTCAATTATCTTAATAGTCATAAATATATCAAAAAATTATGGTGCAAAATAACTACATACCGAAATAACTTTAAAAAAATTTTTTTTTGCACAAGTGGGTGGCTATACCACCCAAAGCGACCCCCTTTTTTGTCAGTCCCCGGAGCTTTGATCATTGAATAACATTCTAAATCACCACAAAAAGTTTCATAAGTACCGAAATAATCACGAAAAAATGGAGCTAGCTCCCCTACTATAAGTACATTCAAGATAAAAGTATCTTCATTTTTTACAATTTATTAATAACATACGCAACAGATATTTTTTAAAATAAGAGATGCAAAAATAATTTTTGAAAAAATTATTCGTTGCGGTTAAATACACATAAATGTTCTTATTTAAAACTTTGAACACATGTAGGAGGGGGGGAGTAAAAAGATGAATTTAGAAATTTTTTTTTGCTGCCAAAAAATGGTTCTAAAAGGGTGAAATCACCCTTCATATGTAGAGCGGCTTTTTGTTTTTCTCGATATATTTCGGAAAGTATTCAAGATATCAAAAATGTTCAAATAAAGTTTTATGGTAAAAATCTTTATTCAACCACATTAAATAAAAAAAAAAAAAAAAATTTTTTTTAATTTTTAAATAAAATTTTGTTTAAAAATTATTTTTAAAAATATTATTAATGTTTGTCGACTAGCGGAGATTTTACTGTAAAACTTTTATCAGAAACATTTTTTGATATCTTAAATATTTTTCGAGATATATCGAGAAAAGCAAAAAAACCGCTCTACATATGAGCAGTGGTTTCACCCCTTAAAACCGTTTTTGGGCCGCTACAAAAAATATCTAAATTCATCTTTTTACTCCCCCTACAATGTTTGGAAAGTTTCATTAAAATCAGAATTTTCCACTTCGCGAGGTTCCCTTGTTAGAGCTATTTTCGTTTCGGACACGGTGTACACCTCGTGTTGTTTGGATCTTATGCAAGCCTGCTGTCGCGTCATTTCAATTTCGTCGCGCAGACATCGCGTGTAATCGTCGAACGTTATCGACCTGGCTACGACGTTACTTTTAACACCTTTAGCCTTTTTCGTATCTTTCTTACCGTTCACTCGCAAGGCGTACATCTTTGCTCTAAGCCCGACAAATTCAGTCATTATCGCGCCGTTTTTCGTTTTTCACATCAAACCGAACTTTTTTATTGGCGAGTGGGATACCGTACGCATTATCGACCGCGTATCGCTAGTGTCAAATCTTTAATGTCGCGCTTCATGGTGTCATACACATCGTCGCACTCGATGTGATAAATGAGACTGTCAGTATCGGTGTACATGACTTTACACTTTTCGCGATACACACGGTAACATGTACTCGTGATGAAATTCGTACAAACATGTCTTGGAAATATCGAGGATGCACATACCCACGTAGATTGGTTTGTCGAACTTCACCTCGAGTTTCCGCATTTCTATCGCTACTAAATTCTCCGAAAAGACGCTTCGACTATGAAATTGGTTTCGCGATCATTGCCTCCGCGCCGTATCTACCCTCCAATGAGTCACGAGTCGCACGTCAACGTGATTCCGCACATTCTCCATGGTTTTGCCGAACCCAGCGTTGTTCATCAATTTGTATAAATTTTTCTCGAAATAATCTTGGCCAATGTTCTAATTTCGTATTTAGTTCAATATAATCGCGAAGCCATGGAGTTTGCGCGAATTTAAAATGCGGTGAATCTTTGATATACGAAGACCGTGACGAGTACACTGCTGCAGGTTGCGATAATGTATTACATAACGTTTCTTATTGTATAATGTTGCGAGGAGCTTTCTGCTGCTTGTCTGCCGCTTACCGGGTGGTTTATCGCGCGTCGGACAGAACGGTAGGTCAGTGTGCGCGTCGTGAAGATGTTGCGGATACTCCAAGTCGACTTCGAGAATGTAGCCTATCGAGGAATCCAACGCGACATCCATAACATTAAAATTGGTTACGTCGTCGACCCATTGAAATCTGCATATGCAATGGTTGACACATTGCCCAGCCGTCTAAGTTGTTTACGTCGAAATACATCAGATACGATGACGGTTTCGCTGGATTGTACGACTGCATGATTTTTTGTTGGCCAGCGCGTATCTGTTCAAACATTGGCTCAAACCGCCGCGTATAACCGCGTTCGATAAACAGACCATGTCAATGTCGTTGAGCCATTCGAAATTGATACGTGTATGCTTCAACATAGCATCCCACGTAAAACCCGGTAGAGTAAATAATAGGCGGGATCGGAGTCCATAATTCGCGACGCAGCTATCGCGAAAATTTTCAAAGATATCAGCCAACAGCAAGACATCGGTTTTGAGATATAAATCGCTGTAGTCACCGAGCGTTCGAATGGAGAACCGCTGCCAGACGTTGACGGCGTGCGCGTAATCGCTCTCGGATACGGTGTCACCTGTCAATGAACTGTAAAACGAGTCGCGCGATGTGTAAGCACGAGTCCTCCAACTTTTCGACGCAGTCAATGTACTCGTACGGAATACGCCTTTTCGTGTCAAACAATCAACATTTTCTGCGGATAATTACAAAATTCGCGTTGCAATATTCGCATTTATCCTTGCTAAGATAAGATGCCAATTTGTCGAGACTAGCGGCGGTGAGAAACTTGTACGAATCGATAATCGCAATTTAAACGCAAGTTTTCTTATCTTTATCTTCGGGCTTTTAAACGTTTTTTGTAAACGAAATGTTTTCTCTTTTGTAATTGGGAGTAAGTCTACATGTCCTTCGTATGCTGTGCTATTCCCGTTATACTAAAATGCGCGTCGTAGCCTGATAAATTATGAAAAATATCGGAATACAATGTGAATCTTTATAATTTAAGTTACAGTTTGAGTGCGCGGGACCTCTGTACTGACCGGTCAGATGACAATGATCGCGTACTCGCACGTCGTCTGGCTCGAACGGTTTTCGCACACGTGACAGTGCATGCGCTGTTAAACTTTTCCCACTCGTCTCGCGTGAAATCCGCCATGGCACATTAGTGGACAAGATTGTCTTTACATCGTGAACTAAACGTCTTAGCTCCTCGGCGAACCACGCGACGCATCCTTATCGCGACGAAACCGATACATTGATAACGAGCCGTCGTACGAGCAACGCACGTAATACCCTATGCTAAACACGCGATGATGTTGATACGTGTACCTGGATGTTTCCGGATCCGCTTCCATCTTCTCCAGGGTACATTCCAGGTCGGCGTATATGATAAACGGAACTCGTTCCTTCCTGTTGTGATTCTTAAAGGCCAACCACTTGTCGTTATCGCTCGGTAACTTGATCGCGCAGTCGTTCATCTCCCGACAGTCGACGGTGTGGGCTTCTAATTTCTCGCTCGTGTAGAAATAGTGTAAACATCTGTTAATAAAGAAATTTTTTATATATTTTTTAAGTAAGATTTATTTTTATTAATTATTAAGATGTATACTCACCGATCGCAAAAGTATTTTTTGTTCGTATTCTTGCTCAATTGAGAGCTCACGAGGCGGGATAGGTTCTTGAATCCATGCAAAGTGGTCCCACGTTGTCGTCATGCACGTACAGCAGATTTACATGTTTGTCCATCTTTTTGTCGGTGAGCCGTATTGGCACGATAGCAAGTTCCTTGTTTTTTTTTCTCGATGCCGTACACGTTGATGGAGATGTCGTTGTAATTTTCAAAATTTTTAATTTGATCCAACGTCATTGGAAACTTAATGTTTGTAAGATTTAGCACCAACGCGTAATGTGGATATGACGATTCCCGTTCTGCATTTCTTTGGGCTGGAGCAGAGCAGCCACCACTGACCATGCGAAACATGCATGTCCCTTGATCGCACGTTTATCACCGCTCTCTTCATTTTAATTTCTCGCGGTATTTCCACAAGACACCCTGCGTGCAATAGATTGTACTTGTTTACGTTAACAGTCAAATCAAGAGACACGGTAGTGTCTCGCGCCAAGTACACGCGGAGCGAGACCAACCGTGACTCTTTTACGCGACGCGACGATTTGCAAGTACTCGAGATGTTGAGATCTCGGTAACGAGTGAACGGATCAAGTTCTAAATAGGCTTGATCGATAGCTTGGGGTCGATTTGGGGGGGGGGTCCGTTCTTTTCATTTTTCCGCTACGTGCCCTACGAGCGGAGATATTGCGACCCAAGTCGAAATGTGAAAATTTTAGATTAAGATACGTCGTCGTCGTTAAGATACGTCGACGCTCTCATCTCAATATATATATATATATATATCACGTGATCAGAGAAACGTCACTTTCACTTTTTTCCGCCACTGGCGGTGGCGGTGCTAGTATCGCCAGTTTCGATATTGTGCGCGCATTATTATCGATCTAGTAGGTAATTATTATAGGTCGATAGACTTATCGGTCAGGAGGAAGATTTTATATTTAAGTAAATTAGGTACCGTGTCTCTTGATCAAATAATCTTGATAATAAATAATATTATTATAATATTATTATATATATTATTATTATATCAACCAGCGAATAAATCCATCGGGTCGATATACAGGTTACCGACGACGAGGTCCAGATAGTGCGCTCCGTAGTTTCGGTGTCTAGGTGTATTAATACTTTGAATTCGATGTCTACGTGTCTCAGGTTGTCGACGACGAGGTCCAGATAGTGCGCTCCGTAGTTTTCGGTGTCTAGGTGTATTAATACTTTGAATTCGATGTCTACGTGTCCCAGGTTGGCAGATGACGACGTCCAGATAATGCGCTCCGTAGTTTTTCGGTATCTAGGTGTATTAATACCTTGAATTCGATATCTACGTGTCCCAGGTTGCCGATGACGACGTCCAGATAATGCGCTCCGTAGTTTTCGGTATCTAGGTGTATTAATACCTTGAATTCGAGGTCTACGTGTCCCAGGTTGCCGACAACGAGGTCCAGATAGTGCGCTCCGTAGTTTTCGACGTCTAGGTGTATTAATACTTTGAATTTGATGTCTGCGTATCCCAGGTTGCCGATGACGACGTCCAGATAATGCGCTTCGTAGTTTTTCGGTGTCTAGGTGTATTAATACCTTGAATTCGATGTCTACGTGTCCCAGGTTGCCGATGACGAGGTCCAAATAGTGCGCTCCGTAGTTTTCGGTGTCTAGGTGTATTAATACTTTGAATTCGATGTCTACGTGTCCCAGGTTGCCGATGACGACGTCCAGATAATGCGCTCCGTAGTTTTCGGGTGTCTAGGTGTATTAATACTTTGAATTCGATGTCTACGTGTCCCAGGTTGCCGACGACAAAAAACTATAGCGCGAACTTGACGCGGGACACTACCGTGTTATAGATTATGTATGTGACTGTGACAGCGCGCTAACGCACTGTCTGCACTGCGCGCAGTACACACACACGTATACATCGAAACTGGCAATTCTAGCAGCACCGCCAGTGTCGAAAAGTGAAAAGGACACGATTCCAGCCAATGAAATGATAGCATGGCATGAGTGATGAGTAGACGACGTATCTTAATAAAAAAATTTTCACATTTGGACTTTGCGTCGCAATATCTCCGCTCGTAGGGCACGTAGCGGAATATATAAGAGCAAAATTTCCGAGAGAAGCAACGTGTTGGAGAGAAGCCACGTGTTGAAGATTATGGTTCATTAAAAAGCTACAAATACTATTGATTTCTTATATTAGAAGATAAGTTATAAAGTTAAATCGTTGTATTAACAAAGATTTGTGCGTAAAAATCGAGTTTATGTAAAGAAACATAGATATCAAGGATGATACTACGTCTTAAATTTAAACGAAATTAAGAAAACAAGGTAAGAAAAAGAGGTAAATTTTATTTTTCAAAAAGGTTAAAAAAAGGCGCCAAGTACACGCATGGTTACCTCGGAAAAACTAAGTAGTAGTATTATTAATTTTAAATTAATAAAATCCAAGTGGTACTTAATGTGTTTATATTATTAGCATTATTCAAGCTAGATTACGATTATGTCTTGTATCGCAAAATATATACGGCTTATAGAGCTTTACAATCTGTACATACTGTTTGTAAGATATTATTAAAAACTTCAGATTAAGATGCGTAACACTACAAAAAGGCGTGATATCTGTACAAAATTACCTTTTTAAAAAAAAAGGTAAAAAAAGGCGCCAAGTACACGCATAGTAGTGTATATGTATTATGTTGTTACCCTCGAAAAAAACAAAGTGGTAGTATTATACCTCCAAATAGCTTTACCCTGTACATACTGTTTATAAAATGCGTAATACTACAAAAAGGCATGTGATATCCGTACAAAATTACCTTTCTTAAAAAAAAAGGTAAAAAAAGGCGCCAAGTACACGCATAGTAGTGTATATGTTGTTACCCCTCGAAAAAAAAAGAAAAGTGGTAGTATTATACCTCGAAAAAACCTAAGTAACAAGTGGTAGACGTAATCTTTGTATCTCGAAAAATCTCGAAAAAATCTAAGCACTAGTATTTTTATTTCCAAAAAATTATAACCGAAGTGATACACATCACAAAATTATGTTACCTTATCAAAAAGAGTCGCGCTTTAAGTGATCTATTACAATTACAAAAAAGAAATGATATCTCTGTAAATTACAGCGCCAATTACAGAGAGAACATATATATTGCCTCAAAAAATAATTGTTGCACTACTTTGAAAAATCTTTACATTGTGTTAATTAGAAAAAGAATGTATGATAACAATTTTATAAAATTAAAAAATTTTATTTAAATTTAACAAGGGAATACAAGATATTTAAATACAAAGTTTACATGTGTATTTGTTTAGTGGTCACAAAGAATTACAGAGGTAACAGTACAAAATAAAAATATTTTATTAAAATATTTAATCCAACGAGAGAATACAAGGTATTTAAATACAAAGTTTATATATGTTTTTTTCAATAGAATAACAGATTTAATCACAAAGAATTACAGAGGTAACAGTACAAAATAAAATATTTTATTAAAATACATAAATTTTTCTTGTAAAAAAACTTGGCGCTGCTAGACCTCGAAATTGTAAATAAATAAATAAACTTATCCCGTACTTAATACAAGCCGCATTATTTGCCGTCGTCACACACACCCATATCACTCGCTCGCACATACACACCACGCTGATAATCATTTACTTTACTTCTGTCGCATTCTTCTTTGAATTATTTTTATTTATTGTCCTTATTTATTTACAATTTCGAGGTCTAGCAGCGCCAAGTTTTTTTACAAGAAAAATTTATGTATTTTAATAAAATATTTTTATTTTGTACTGTTACCTCTGTAATTCTTTGTGATTAAATCTGTTATTCTATTGAAAAAAACATATATAAACTTTGTATTTAAATACCTTGTATTCTCTCGTTGGATTAAATATTTTAATAAAATAGTTTTATTTTGTACTGTTACCTCTGTAATTCTTTGTGACCACTAAAAAATACACATGTAAACTTTGTATTTAAATATCTTGTATTCCCTTGTTAAATTTAAATAAAATTTTTTAATTTTATAAAATTGTTATCATACATTCTTTTTCTAATTAACACAATGTAAAGATTTTTCAAAGTAGTGCAACAATTATTTTTTGAGGCAATATATATGTTCTCTCTGTAATTGGCGCTGTATTTACAGAGATATCATTTCTTTTTTGTAATTGTAATAGATCACTTAAAGCGCGACTCTTTTTTGATAAGGTAACATAATTTTGTGATGTGTATCACTTCGGTTATAATTTTTTGGAAATAAAAATACTAGTGCTTAGATTTTTTCGAGATTTTTCGAGATACAAAGATTACGTCTACCACTTGTTACTTAGGTTTTTCGAGGTATAATACTACCACTTTCTTTTTTTTCGAGGTTTGAGTATACGCGACAACGCCCATCCGCTATCACGTTCCTGGAATTCCTCCAGCGATGCTAGGGTAGGCTCGATAACGCGTCGCTTGTACCACTCGCACAGATCGGACGTACGAAAGAGTTCACTGTTTCTCGTAGCGATACTTTTATTCGCGCGTTTGTCACCCACAACAAATTCACCATTAAACATTGTGTTTATCTTTACATTGTCATGTCGTTGCATGACGTTCCGCACATGAATGAGTACAATGTCTCTCGCATCTTTGAGAAATTGACCTGGGTCGATGTGTTTGGAATTTATCACCACACCGGTCAGTATACGACTTTCAAAAGCCGTATCTATCTCGCGCCATCTGAGTCCTGTCTCACTCGCACTGTATCCGGCACCCACATGCATGAAACGTTGACGTACCGAATCTTTCAAACCTTCGAGTCGTGCGATACAAGCAATCAACGACTGTTTGAGACCAATCGATGACTGTTTAAGACCGATCTCTATTCGTGGCCGTTTAATTCGGCTTTGTTCTTCCAACGATTCGATAAACTTGTCGCATCGTTGCTCCCACGCGGTAAATTCTTCCCACGAATTTAAAAGGGCGGATTGCTCCAACAACTCTTGCTCCACATTATTGCACGATCTTCTTTCTGACACAATTTTACTCACGACTTCCAATTCTCGACTACTGAGCGTATCCCCCCAGATTCGTCAATTTATATTCTACTAATGATGCATCGTTTGCTAGCATATTTAATTTCATCTCAGCAGCTGTACATCGGCGCTATTTGCAAAATTTGCAGTTTTGCACGTGTTCGATGAAATCATCGCGAGACACGTATGTTCTTGAAAACAATAACGTGACTTTCGGTGATTTGATCTGTATCAATGCAGCAGCCGTACATCGGCGCTATTTGCAAAATTTGCAGTTTTGCACGTGTTCGATGAAATCATCGCGAGACATGTCGCGACATGTTCTTGAAAAAATCATATTTGATGCTATTGCCCGATGAGGTGATCTCATCACGTTTTTGACAAAGAAATCACATTTATGTGGATTGTGGTGGTGGTCACCATGCAGCAGCCGTACATTGGCGCAATTTGCAAGATTTGCATTTTTGTACGTATAAATAGTCTACGAGGATTCTAGCGCGTGCAGTCAAGAGTTTGATACGGTTCGAGTCGCAAACAGCCTATAGATACGATGAATACTCACGGTGCGAACTACTACGTTCCGATTCAGGACGAAACGTGCGAGAAACAGCACAATAAGTAAGTACCGCTAATTTTCGTATATACTTGTAAAAAAAAAACTTTTATTATTATTATATATTTGTATTTTTTCAGTTTTGATAAACCCCGCCACACGCCACGTATTTTGGGAAGGAGATTTGCATTGACATCGACAGCATATAAATTTTTGGATGTTGGAATCAGCGCGGGACCTATGTCCTCTGTGGACATACTTATTGGTGATAACCGAGGCAATCGGATAATTCTGCCTCATGCAACGTGGACGGCTCTCATCAAAAAACGTGCAGATATTCAGCGACTCGTGCAGTCACCGGCGTCATCATCGCTTGCGTTTCGAGATTTGGAGCTCGTTAAAATATGCGACGCAGACATTGTAAAATTGACATCGTGCGATACCAGCTTATACATGAAACCGTCAACCGTACTCTTCCTGTTCGAACTAGAACATTGCGTCGAGAATGTGTATTTTCAACTATACCAAAATGTTCATGGCGTAAGTGAAAAATTTAAACAATTTGTAAGCATTTTACGCCAAAATTGTATCATTGATAAATGCAGTAATGCAGTAATGCAGTTAGAATCTTGCGTGAATTTTACTATAAAAATTCAATTATTGATTGTGAATTATTAGTCTACGCTTTAGATACTATTATGTATAATGCGCTACATGAGAAATAAATGCATATAATATGATAAAAAGTTTAAACAATTTTTCCTTTTCATTTTCCGTTTATCCCATTCCCTGTTATTAGAATTAAGCTGTCTTCGTTTACTTAAATGTAATATTAGAAATTAAATATCGCGAAAATCTAAACGATTAAATATCGTTTGCGAAGAAAAGATACGCGATCGCGAACGCGCGAGGGAAAGAAAACGCGAACGAGGGCCGGGAGCGAGAGGGACCGCGCGCGAACGGGGGCCGGGAGCGAGAGGGACCGTGCGCGAACGGGGGAGATAACGCGAACGGGGGCCGGGAGCAAGAGGGACCGCGCGCGAACGGGGGCCGGGAACGCGAGCGGGTGACGTCACGCGGACCGGCGCGGCGAAAACGCGGTCGCCCCTCACCCCGCGGCGCGGCGAAAACGCGGTACCCCGCCCCCGCGACGCATGAAAACGCGGTCCCCCGCCCCCGCGATGCATGAAAACG
Source organism: Temnothorax unifasciatus (assembly GCA_030770225.1). Lineage (NCBI taxonomy): Eukaryota > Metazoa > Arthropoda > Insecta > Hymenoptera > Formicidae > Temnothorax > Temnothorax unifasciatus. Next base: position 10,574 of record JASTWK010001210.1, read on the forward strand.
CGGACCCCGCCCCCGCGACGCATGAAAACGCGGTACCCCCCTCCCCCGCCCCCGCGACGCATGAAAACGCGATATCCCCTTCCCCGCCCCCGCGACGCATGAAAACGCGGTACCCCCCCTCTCCCCCTCCCCCGCGGTATCTCCCTCCCCCTCTCCCCGCGATATCCCCCCTGCGGTATCTCCCTCCCCCCCCCACCCCCCGCGAAATCTGATACCCTTGTGTAATCTGACACCGCCGCGGTGAGTTAGAACCAACATAGTTTACCTACTAATAATTTTAAAAAACATTTATTTAATATTTATTTGACATTAATTTAATAATTATTTTACATTACTTATTCATTTGCAATAATAATTTTAAAACACATGTATTTAATATTTATTCGACATTAATTTAATAATTACTTTACATTACTCATTCATTTGCAATAATGATTTGAAAAAACATTTATTTAATATTTATTCGACATTAATTTAATATTTATTTTACATTACTTATTCACTTGTAATAATAATTTAAAAAAACATTTACTTAATATTTATTCGACATCCCGGGTGAATTTCGTAATGAGCCGGCACTGGTTTCTGACATTCACCGGACATTAAGAAATATTATATCACATATCCAATTCAAAATTTTATTACTCTTTTTAAACTGAATTTGTTTCTTAAAATGATTTTTGAAAAATTATATATTTGCGATGGTTATAACATATGTAGACTATACATATATGTATAACACTTCATTAAATTAAGAAGTAGTCTACCACATAAGGCAGTTGGCTCACGATGTCCCGAGTTCGAATCCCACCAAGGTAAGTGTTTTTTTTTCAGATTTTTCAGATACGAGAAAATATTTATAATCATAGTAGATTGCATCTGCATCTTAAGAAACAAAGTTAAAAAATAATAATAAAATTTTGAAATAAATAATTTTTTTGTCTTTGAAATAAACGTTTTTAAACACTAAAAAAATGTCTTTTTAAACGTTAAAATAAACATTTTTTAAACATTAAAAAATGTTTTTTTAAATGTTAAAATAAATATTTTTTCAATGAAAAAAAGGTGTGTTAACCCATGATTTTTAACATTTTTAAAAATGTTTTCAAAAATGTTTTTCAAATGTTTTTAAAAATATTTTTAAAAACATTTTTTTGCTGATTGGGTAGGAATTAAATTTAATTAAATAAATACCGTCGGTATTGGCGTTATCCGCGATATGCACCGCGAAGAGGTTGCTCGATCGGATTTTGCACATCATGAGATGATCTTTAAAAGGACCGTTTTTCAATCCACATTACTCATTGGACACTATCATACTCTCAACTACTTTTGACAATGGTCTTGCTTTCTTAATTTGTTTTATTCTGTAACTACTCACTAAAGGGTCAGAATGAAGCAAAAGGTACTGCATTATATTGATGTTTGTTAATCTTCTATCACACATTCTACTGTTGTTAGCTCTAGCTTTTCGAAAAATTTTATTAGTTTCCTCTTGTGACTCTTCTGAGTAAAAACCAATAGGTAGCTCAAACGATTTAATTATTTCGCTTCCATGTATCAGTAGTTTATGCACTGATGGTGGTAATTTATACCATGGGTAAAGATCTATACATAGCTGGGCAGTGTCTAAGCAGTAACTTTTAAATTTTACACAGTTAACCATCTTTCCACAAGTTATAACTTGTAAAATATTATGAAATCTTGTAACCAAGGTTTTATCCAAACCCGTTATTTCGGCAACCGATTTAACTTTTTCCATGAATGAACGAGCAACGTTCCCAGTGTTCGTTGTCCCGTAACTCTGCTTTACGACATCGACTGTTAATGACAGTTTGGACTGAAGGTCTCTTTGAATTTGTCGCTTTCTTAACTTTTTTATTTCTTTTTCATCCTTCGTTTTTGCGTAAAACTTTTTAAAGTCCTGATTGTAAGCAACATGTAACAAATATTCCAAAATGCGGATCCACATATATGTAGCGTAGAAAGACCAAATTTATAGTGTGCCTCATTGCATGGCAAACTTGCGACATACGTTAAATTATTAACAAATTTTGGTCCAACTCCACATATATTGCAGCAGGAAGACGCTTTCTAACCTGTTAAAACATTGCATATCTTTCCATCTACCATCGTACATTTTAAGTTGAAACTGATATTAAATATCATTTCATTCACATCAATAGAATAAGTATGAACTCTATTCAACAGATTCGTATAAAATTCGAACTCTTTTCTGACAAGAGAATCAGTTTATTTAAGAAATTGAAACTTTAATTGTCCTACAAAAATGAACAGACGAAGGTGTTTCGTTTGTCCAAATAATATTGTCGTCTGCTTTTAGTTGGAGAGAGACGAAAGAAATCAAGAAAAATGCTTTATCAGAGTCATTGATGTTGTCATAGTTCGTTTTTTTTTTACTTTTAGAAACGCTGTTATTATATTCGCAGAATCTTCTTCACTCGAATTATCTTCATCAGTTTTGCCATCAGATTCATTTTTGCAGCATTGTCGTTGTTACTCAAATCATCGTTAGAAACGTCGATTGTCTGCATTGACCATTTTTGTCTGGTCATTTGATTTGCAGGGGCTCCATCCATACCCCACTTTCCGATGGGCACTAACTTTTTACCAGAGGGGTAATTCCATATTAAATGACCGAATGTCTTTTGCACGACCATTTTTTATTTCCTTGATAATTATTTTACATATTCCCTATATCTTTAAGGGTACAAAAATAATTTTTTCAAAATTTTACACACATTTTTTGTTCAGATATAAATAATGTAACTCGTCTCGAAGGGGCTATTTGAGCAAAATTTTAGTATTATTTAATGAGTCGTAACTTTTTACTGGTGTAAGCTACAAGGCTCAGCTTGGGCTCATTCGAAAGCTTACGAGTAGTACTTTTTCACATGTTTGTCGATTAAGTCTCAACTGAAGCTTAAACCCCTTATAATGAGGATTGAATATTGCCTTTGAAAACGCATATTCACAACATTTCGCCCGTCGTAAAAATATTGAACAGTTTGAAATTAGTGGCCAATATTGTATCGAAAATTAATATACATATGAATACTATAAAAAAAAATTAAGAGAACCCATCGTTTCATCCCCTTCACAACGTATCACCCCTTACAGTTACGTGTTTATAAAAAACGTAGCATGTTTGAAGTCTAAAAAGAGCATGTGGGGGACGGGTTACAAATTTTTTGTTGGGCGGAAATTTTAGTGTTTTGTGTCAGCTTTGAAGAAAAAAAACATTCATCTTGTTATTCGCAGCCCTTTAAAAGTTACAAGCACCTAAGTAACCTTAAAAACCGTCCCGAAAAATATTTACTCGCTGTCGGAAAGTGACACGTATGCGCGCGCGTAATGGCATATAAACAACTACAATTTATGAATGTTAATGTTTAACATGTATGTTAGTAACATATAGTAATTGTTTTTGAAAAAAAATTTCAAGAAATGTCTGCATCGATTGAGAGTCCGTTTTTTATACGATTTATCTCTCAATATCTTTGTCGTGCATATAGATATACTATTTACTGACACAATACAAATTGGTTTACATGTATAATGCTATTTCCTATTCTACTCTCAGCATCACCCAGAGACAACGGCGTGGACGTGGTAGAAATTTGTCTCCTTTGGGGTGCTTTATTATCGTGAATCCCCTTGCCTCTCACGTTTCGGGGTGCTTTATTATCGTGAGTCCCCTTGCCTCTCACGTTTCGGGGTGCTTTATTACCGTGAGTCCCCTTGCCTCTCACGTTTTGGAGTACAGATGTTTTCTTTTGGCGAATTTACTCATTTTCAGTTGTCACGATAGACACTTTTACTTTGGCGGTTCTTGACCATTTTAAACGTTGTCACTTCTCTTGACACAGACGTTTTCTTTGCCTGGATACTTGATTCGTTGACGGGGTGGAAACTGTGGAATGAACGAGTTTCAGGAATCGATATCGCTATTTTAAATCGTTTGTCAAGAATCTCCCTTGTCTTCTCAATTTCATGTTTAGAACAGAAAAAAAAATAGTATACCTTTAATATGAGTCGAACAGTATTCAAAAACATCCCGGGGTAATATAATTTGGTCATTAATAGGGCGCTGCAAACTAGCCTTCCTGACTAATCTATTCACTGTTCCTCCTATACCATCGCATGGCCCTTTTCCGTGGGAAGTGGCGAAAAAGTGCCATTCCGCGTCTACATTAAAGTCTATTTTGTGATGACTCAAGTTGATAAAATTTTTTCGATTTTTGTACTGAGCTGCAGAACCGTCAGAAAAATACATGATTTTGCAGATATTAGAGTGATTTTCTTTCAAGTAAGTAAGTAAAACTTTTTGAAAATGGTAAACAGCAACGGTGTTATGAGTAAGATAATCACTAGCTCTGGTAAAAAGTTAGTGCTCATCGGAAAGTGGGGTATGGATGGAGCCCATGCAAATCAAATGACCAGACAAAAATGGTCAATGCAGACAATCGACGTTTCTAACGATGATTTGAGTAACAACGACAATGCTACAAAAAATGAATCTGATGGCAAAACTGATGAAGATAATTCGAGTGAAGAAGATTCTGCGAATATTAATAACAGTGTTTCTAAAAATAAAAAAACGAGCTATGACAACATCAATGACTCTGATAAAGCATTTTTCTTGATTTCTTTCGTCCCTCTCCAACTAAAAGCAGACGACAATATTATTTGGACAAACGAAACACCTTCGTCTGTTCATTTTTGTAGGACAATTAAAGTTTCAATTTCTTAAATAAACTGATTCTCTTGTCAGAAAAGAGTTCGAATTTTATACGAATCTGTTGAATAAAGTTCATACTTATTCTATTGATGTGAATGAAATGATATTTAATATCAGTTTCAACTTAAAATGTACGATGGTAGATGGAAAGATATGCAATGTTTTAACAGGTTAGAAAGCGTCTTCCTGCTGCAATATATGTGGAGTTGGACCAAAATTTGTTAATAATTTAACGTATGTCGCAAGTTTGCCATGCAATGAGGCACACTATAAATTTGGTCTTTCTACGCTACATATGTGGATCCGCATTTTGGAATATTTGTTACATGTTGCTTACAATCAGGACTTTAAAAAGTTTTACGCAAAAACGAAGGATGAAAAAGAAATAAAAAAGTTAATAAAGCGACAAATTCAAAGAGACCTTCAGTCCAAACTGTCATTAACAGTCGATGTCGTAAAGCAGGGTTACGGGACAACGAACACTGGGAACGTTGCTCGTTCATTCATGGAAAAAGTTGAATCGGTTGCCGAAATAACGGGTTTGGATAAAACCTTGGTTACAAGATTTCATAATATTCTACAAGTTATAACTTGTGGAAAGATGGTTAACTGTGTAAAATTTAAAAGTTACTGCTCAGACACTGCCCAACTATGTATAGATTTTTACCCATGGTATAAATTACCACCATCAGTGCATAAACTACTGATACATGGAAGCGAAATAATTAAATCGTTTGAGCTACCGATTGGTTTTTACTCAGAAGAGTCACAAGAGGAAACTAATAAAATTTTTTTAAAAGCTAGAGCTAACAACAGTAGAATGTGTGATAGAAGATTTACAAACATCGATATAATGCAGTACCTTTTGCTTCATTCTGACCCTTTAGTGAGTAGTTACAGAATAAAACAAATTAAGAAAGCAAAACCATTGTCAAAAGTAGCTGAGAGTATGATAGTGTCCAATGAGTAATGTGGATTGAAAAACGGTCCTTTTAAAGATCATCTCATGATGTGCAAAATCCGATCGAGCAACCTCTTCGCGGTGCATATCGCGGATAACGCCAATACCGACAGTATTTATTCAATTAAATTTAATTCCTAAGTAATACGTGGTTACAACATTTACGTAAATCTTTTGTATATTTTACGTGCATAAGTATTTTTAAAACAGTATTAAATTTTAACAAATTGTATTAAAATTACCACCTAAGAAGCTTTTACAAATACCTATATATTTATAATCGCGCATAAAGAAAAACAGCAGTTACTTTACAACTATTGCATATAATTTTTGAATTATTACATACTAGTTGTACAACGTATTTGAAAATATAGTTATTTACTTTAACATTAAAAAAATTAAACTAATTATAAAAAAGTAACATTTCTTTATAAAACAAAAACGCATTGACCGATAAAAAATGTTCTTTTTTACTTGTTATTCTACTCCTGAAAGAATAACAAAAATAATGCTATTCGAATCATCAAAATCGGTTAAACTTTTCTCGAGATATCGGTGTATACACAAACATGCACACACAGACATGAAAAAAAGTTGTTTTTTTACATGTTTCAACTTGTAAGATTTCAAAGAACATGTTTCTAAAACATAAAAACTTAATTGTTTTTCACAGATACAAAGCTTTCTTTACGAAGAAGCAAAAGATTAATTTTGACATGTTTTTTTTTTTAAATGTTATAATAGAAATTATTAAATTTTAAGCAGTACTACGAAAAAGTACAAATATTTACGAGTATTTAAAAAAAAAAATTTATTTTAATCGGTTAAGTTTTGTGTTGTAGGCAGATTTTTATCCAAAAACATGAGTTTTCTTCCCCCACTGTGCAGCGTGTCGCTTCGGCGATACTCCCGGATCCCTGGGGGGTGGCCTGAAGGCGGTCGGCGTCTGTCGTCCTGCCGGGGTGCCGGGAGCGCCGCGTTCCTGTACATATGTTTGTTTTTTGTTTTCGTTCACAGTCTGGTTCGGGTGTCCGCTGCCGTGGCTGCGGGGTCCTCCGGGGATAGGCCGGCCTTGGTCCGTTGCTCACTGCTGTACTTTCGGGGTTCTGGCCACATTGCTAGGCAATGTGAGCCACGAGCTCTGTTGTAGCCGCGGGGCGCGGTTGGTCGTCCCCCTGAGGGTTCTGTAGCCCGGTGGCAAGGTTCTTCCCCCGTATTCTTAATGTTTTTACGCGCCCCTTTCTCCCCCTGGGCCCCCCCTTCGGGGGCGGGCTCTGGGGGGAGGGGGTGCGGCTTTTCTCTTGCCAGGTGCCATCCGCCCTGGCCGGGGATGGGGATCCGTAAGTCGGATCTCACAATTTTTTTGGTGATAGGTTCTATGTATCCCACAATGTTGACGGGCCCGTGGATCTGGGCCCGTGTCTTGTGTTGCGTGGAACCTTCTATCCGGAAGGAGGGTTCCTGTTAGTCTCGTTCGTACGCGTCCCGTATATGGTTCATGTACGTCTTGTATACGCGGGGGATGTGGACTCTCTCGGACGAACTGTCTCGCAGCCAATGAAGGGGGCCCTCAATGATATGACTGCCCGCGGTCATTATCATGGGGGCTCTGCGAGGCGGTCGGATGGCGGCTGCGAGTCTTGTCATTCGACTAGGGGCCGTTCTTTCCGGGAGTCGAAGCGTTCCCCGTGGAATGGCCTTTTCGTGTGTCTTTTGAGTAATTGTTTACGTGTTTCCTGGCGCCTATGGCGTGATGACTGTCTCGCCACATGAAGTTATGCCACGTGCGGTTTCGTGTGTCGTGACTATAGTCCAGCGTGCTGTGTTTAGGGGAGAGAGTTTTTTAGTGGGTGCAAGCCCCACATATTTTGGGTGGCCGGCCCCCGGTTGAATGTGAGAGGCATTTTTCCTCTTCCCACAAGAAACAAAAAATGTATTTATTATTAAATTTAATTAGGATATTATTATTTGTATTAATTGTGTTAGTAGAGGTGGCTTTTTTAACATTGTTAGAACGGAAAATTTTGGGATATGTTTAATAGGGTCCTCCACGATTTTTTATTTTTTATTTTAAATTAAAGTTCTGATACTAAACACAACTATTACAATAACAAAAGTAATTAAAAATTGTTAAATAATTTTTTTAATGAGTTTAAAAATTGCGATTAATTTAAACGCCCAGTTTTTCGCGCGCCTTGATGGCGGCGTCGATGTGACGTCATTATTCAGTAAACAGTTTAGATCGAGTAGACAGTTTGTTTTGAAAGCATCAAAAATGACCGAAAATGCAGATTATGTACAAGATGCAGTAAAGAAACGCAATTACAAGTGGTGCTTTGTTCCCTTGTGTAAGAGTACAACTATTTCTACGCCTTTAAAAATTTTTGTATCGGTGCCAAAAGGAGATATTAGGAAGAAATGGTTCGAAATTGCAAGACGGAATGATGCTTCATCGATATCGCTTAGCACCAGCTTGTTTTGCTGTCAAGATCATTTCGATGTAAGTTAAACTTTGTGAATATATATATTTAACAAAACGTAATCGTAACGTTCCATTATAGTTGCAAGAAGATATAGAAAATTATACGAGAGTACGACTCGATCCAAATGCATCTGTACGACTGAAGAAAGGTGCACTACCTCGGATATTTAATTGTCAACCTGATAGACAACGTGCTCATGTTAAACCGACGCGTCCAGTAGCTCTGAAGCGCCAGAAAATAGAAACCTTAAACGAAATCCTACAAACTGAAACAGTAATCGATAGTAGCATGGAATGTGAATCCACAGAATCTATTACAATCGAGTCGTTGCATATTGACACCAACATTGGTAATTCAAGTAATATTAAAATGATTATTGATGAGCATATAATTTTCATTGAGTTAAACTATGTATAAATAAGATATTAATCATTCACCCGCAGATGATTTTTCAACTACTCAACATCAGGTGGCTGTTGAAATCGATTGGAGCAATGATGCAACACCAAAATACAAGGATGTTGGTATTCAAGTGAAAATGCGTAACCATAAGACAATGCGTAGCAAGTATGTACAAAACGTGCCAGTGATGAAAGATGCTTCATGTTCGACGAAGCAAAAAACTCATAATATAAGTCAGCAAAAAACTGAGAATATAATTGCATCATCTGACTCAACATCGGCCAACACGAATGTGACAAGTACTCTCAATGATACACTGGAGGATTGCGATGATGAATATCTACCATCTGAGGAAATAAGCGAAGAGGCAGTGAAGCAGAATATATTGGAGCAGAGGAGGTTAGCGAGGAATATAAAAATGACGACCATTCAAAATAAACCGAAAATGTACTTGGGTATTCCGGACAATGCCTTCTTTTTCATGCAGCTTTAAGCAAAGAAACGGGAATTAGTGTAGAAAAAATTTGCTTAACCCTCATTAAAATTAAATTAAACGATACATTTGCAAGAATTGGAGATGATTTTGGAGTTAGTGCTAGTCACGCGAGTGCTGTTTTTAGAAAAACTCTCCCTATTATAGCACATTATTTAAAACAATTAATAGTTTGGCCTTCGGAACAATCCATCAAATCGAATCTGCCTTTGCCATTTCGTGCTCGGTACAGTCATGTACATTCTATAATAGATTGTTTGGAAATTGAAATTCAGAAGCCTAGCAGTGCGATTAATCAAAGTGTTACGTGGTCTGAATACAAAAAATGTAACACAATAAAATACTTAATATCAATGTCACCGGATGGAACTATTAATTTTATATCAGAAGGTTTTTGTGGGAGGACATCCGATGCTGCGATTGTAGAACTCAGCCAGTATTTAAATGAGCTACCAGAAAACTGTGCAGTCATGGCTGATCCGAAAAGGTCGTACTTAAACGCGTTTTTTTTTTTCAAAACTGTACTTAAACGCGTTTTTTTTTTCAAAACTATATCTTCGAAGTCAGTGCGCGAGATTTCTTAAAGACTATTGAACCGACTTTCCACATATCTTCAATACATATATATCTAGGGTACAAACCTCGGATTTAATAAACTGTTGATAATCAATAATGGCCGAAAATTAACGTAACAGATATCCTCTCTTTCTGTGTGTGTGTGTGTGTGTGTGTAAGCGCGCGCGTATGCGTGTGTTTCCCTCGAACATTTACACTGGGACATCCTTATTCCGTTCTTTTCTTCCTCCTTCTCTGTCTCTTGCTCCGGACAACCAACGACTCAATATATTGGGAAACGCTTTAAACTCCTCGCTATTGCCGAATTTCTGCATTAATACATCTGCATGACAAATAATTCTCTGTTAAAAATTATATTTCCTGAAAAAACTTCATAGACTTAAGATTTAAATAATACTAACCCTTCATACACGAATAAGTTTCAGTCTTGCTGAAGTTGCGTTTGTTTAAACCATGAATTTGTCGTCCGAACGCTAAATATTCCATCTCTGTAGCCTTTGACAGTGTTGCCGTCATGATGTTTTTTACGCCTTTCCTCAGACACGACTCCCACATATTATGATCCGATATAAGTTTGTCTGTAAAATAACTAACTCTATTGTATCGCTCTGCTTATATAAGGAAACGTAATGTTAATAATAATGATATAATTACCAAAGCTTCTTTCTTTTCTTCTGATGCTGCGATATCCTCCTCAAACGACAGAAATTGTTCTAAAGTATTTATGGAAAGCACAAATCCCAACTTGTCTTTGATATCGCGGACATTGTCCCTTGGTGCTTCGATAGTGTTGGCTGCAATTGTATTCTTTACTTCGTTTATTTTTTTATCTATATCATATAGTATACTCTGCTTCGCAGAACTTATAGCTGATAATATCTGACTGATTTTTTTATCGAAGTATTTCTCCAGAGACTCTAAAAAATTTACATATTTTTATTCTTAACTTTATCTGCATTTAGGTTTACATATAAGGTTTATACACACACACACACACACACACACACACACACACACACACACACACACACACACACACACACACACACACACACACACACACACACACACACACACGCACACGCACACGCACACGCACACACGCACACACGCACACACGCACACACGCACACACGCACACACGCACACACGCACACACGCACACACACACGCACACACACACACACATACATACACACACACAGTAAAAACAACCTAGTCAAAATAATGTCAAAGTGACATCAAATTGATGAGGAGTATGATGTCAAAATAAGTAGTCAAAATGATGGCAATATAAGTACATAACGTTCCATACCATGATGGTGATTTTGGACTGTCATTTTGATATCTGTTTGACGTCAAAACAGTCACTCTGCACATATATATAAATGCATGATTAAAATTAAATTATATTGAATAAGAGCAAAATAAAGACAAAATATATTATTTATATCACACGTGCGTGGAAAGTGGCCCATTCCGCGCGCGCCATCTGTGCGACAAATAGCCAATTTCCCACGCGAGAAATTCCCCACTCGAACCCGTGCGGGAATGAGATATTCCCGCACTGCGTGCGGGAATATCTCATTCCCGCACGGCCTCGAGTGAGAAATCTCTCGCGCGTGCGAAATCGGCCATCCGTCGCACAGATGGCGCGCACGCAATAAGCCACTTTCCACGCACTTTGTAATATAAAATAGGTTGTGTAACACGTGCGGGTTGAGAATTGGACACTCGTGCGGGTGATCGCACTCGCCTTCGGCTCGTGCGTTCACTCCGCACTCGTGTCCAATTCTCAACTTCCCGCACTTGTTACACAAATAACTAATATGGTACAACAGTTTTACAGATGAGTTAACGTTATAAATATGAATTTCAAAAAAACAATAATATGGAGCTACAAGCCATCACTTGGTTACTTAATACATTAACTAAAAGATTGTGCACGTCATATTATGATAATGTTTCTGTACCACTAGTCGCAATAAAGCCTTAAGAATCAAATTCAAATGACAAAATATTTCACCTTTTAATCTCTGTCAATAAGTGCTTGATAATGTTTCAGAAAACTCTGGATCCCAAAAATCTTTAAAAATTTATTATATATATTACATAACATAAAAAAGTGATAATAAAATAAAATATTATACCAAATATACCTTCTGGTGTATTTGGTCGCTCATATATGCGTCGATGTCGCGAGATTTAATTCTTCCGTTTTCTTAGTTCTTCTTCTGGCAATGACAAATTCTTATAATACTAAAAATCAATTATCATATATTACTTTTTTATAAGAAAAAGATTTATATTTATTTATTTATATTTATAGTTATATTTATATTTATTTATTTATTTATATTTATTTATTTATATTTTTTATTTATTCCTATCTCATATAATTATATTGTTAATATTGCATTACTTCTCTGCATTCCCAGCAATCCCAGCCGTTTAACTTTGCTCTGTCTGCTTTACGTCGCATGTTAAAATGCTCAGGATTTTTCCTCTTGAGTTTTAAACACTGTTTGCACAAACCGTTTGACTTTAGATGTAACACTTCTTTGCGTAGAACTGACTTCTATCACACCTTTAGAAATTTTACTAGTGTTGTTCACTAGTGTTGTAACATTATTTTCAGTTATTATAACAGTTGCATTTGCGCAGTAGCATTTGCTACAAAAACCTCTTCAATAAAATTATGTTTTACACTATGCAGCAATGTATTAGCTGTCTTAGGTTTCTCTATACTTGAGGACAGTAATGCAAGTTGAGAGTGTTTCATCATCAGTCTCTTCTTTAGATATGGTGTAATTGGTTTAAAGAGCATCGATGGACTTTCTGGCCGTTTATTTTTGTCGGAATTAAAATTAATAGAACTTGTATTTATTGTATCTAATTCCAATATATCTAATGTATCTAATTCCAATAATGGGATATTGCTTTCTTGCACATTAGCGTTTTTCAAGTGTTGTAACATCGCTTCATCCTTTGTTTTCGTACAAGGTGTATTAACTGTCATATGATAAAAAATGATCACGAAATCACATATACATATATAACAATTAATTAATGAATTAAAATATGTTTATACATAAATAATACCGAATTTGTACTTTAGAGGGTCGATTATGTATTTCAAAACTTAGTAAAAATTACAAAAGTGAGCGAATTCACCAGGTGAACCAATGAAATTATAAATATTGTAGTAAATTTGCTCACTTTTGTAATTTTTGCTCAGTTTTGACGTCATTTTAATTAGGTTTTCTAAGTTTTCTGACACATGCACGCGCACACGCACACACACACACACACACACACACACACACACACACACACACACACACACACACACACACACACACACACACACACGCACACGCACACGCACACGCACACGCACACGCACACACAGATATATATATATATATATATATATAAATATATATATATTGCAACCCGATTTCCCTCGGTCTCGCTAGCCGAAGGGGCGCGGCTGCAAATTAATCGTCGAACAACCAGACGATAGCTCAGAGAGGCCGACAATATTAAATCTCTTACCGTAATTCCCGTATCTAGGATATTAGGCGATACCTTCTGATTGGGCGCCAGGTGCGATTATAGACGCGCACCACGTCTCGACGATGTCTGTTCGCCCGGCCTCAGCGCAAATTCAGGGCGTAGCTCCGCGTGATAGAGGTGAAGGTGGAGAGGGAACGTAACGCAATTGACACAAAATGAAGATCAGCAATTAAACAATAACAATCAGATGTATTTCATAAAGAGAACCAAATCAAGACGGGAATTCACGACCTGACATCGCTCAGGTGACCGGTAGCAACGCGGTGGCCGAAACGGCAACGAATGTCCGCGCAAAGTACGTGATCTTCACGTCCGCGAGATTCTCTCCTCAAAGACGCACAACAGTCTCGACTCGACAAACGCAATAGTCCCGGTGCGCCAAGCGCAATACGCAATAATCCCGGTGCGCCAAGCGCAATGATCCCAATTCGCATTTACCGTCGCGTCACCCCGTACATTGGTGCGCTCGCGAATTCTCCCTTGAGCGAGCGCGACGATACTTGCTCGCAACCGCGACACAAAATATCCGCGAAGCTCTCGGTCTCTCGAGACGCACGATACTTCTCCGCGCACGGCAAACACCCGGGCGCCCGAAGGCGCAACGCGACAATATTAATCACAAGTACCGAACACGCCACAATACCAATTCCGAATCTCAAAATATATAACACCGAATACACAATATCGAATACGAATCGCAAACACGAATTGACTGTCGACCGCCAGCGGGGTATCGAGGAGGGCCTTCTATAATGTTCTCGGCTACGATCTCGGCCGGCCACGTGCCCGCGACTTCCGGTTAATGTTCGCGGCAAGCTAACCGGCACCCGCGACGACGGGAGCCGGTATCCACAACGTACGCGGTATTCTAAACGGTACGAATTGACTGCCGGGTCGCGACCGAGATCGAGCCCTTGCTTACGTGGTAGCACCGGAGTGGAGATCTTACAGTTTCTGCGGCTCGCTGCTGCTCGGCGGTGTCGGGACGCTCGTCCTGGGATGGCTCCTCGTTCGCGGCTCGATCGACAGTGAGGAGCGGTCGGTTCGGCGGGACCGCGCCGGGCCCCCGCACTCGCGCCCTCAAGCTCGCGGGTTTTCCGCCCCGCCGATTGGTCGTGTGTGTCGCCCTGCTCGCGACGCTGCGGACGATTTTCGCCGTTTCCCGCGGCCCATTCGAATCGGCTGCTGTGTCGCATGGGCCCTTCGCGGCTTTCCGCCCGGCTGGCCAGGCCGCGGCGGCGCCGCTCGGCCCTCTGGGCGCCGCGGGGTGAAGGGAGTGGGCCATCCACCCGCGCTGCAGCCGCGGCGGTGCACCCATGGTCATGCAGCGGCGGGGCCGTGTTGCTGAGCGAGACATTCCTGGCGCTACTCCAGCGGCAGGTCCCGGCGGCCCGCCCGTCGGCCGACCACTCCGCCGCAAGTCCTCCGTGCGCCCGTCGTTCCCTCGTTGCGACTCCTGTCGTTACAAAAGGCTCGATGATCCCACGCTCCGGTACCACCTGTCAATCCTACGGACCTTAAACTAGGAAAATATTAGACAGCGCAAGCGGCCCTCCCTCGACTCGGGCCGAGGCGCCGTCCCTGACCTTCCCCTCGGCCGAGCTACCGTCTGGGTGGAGGACGGGACGAATGTCACGTCACAATATATATATATATATATATATAGATATATATATATATATATATATATATATATATATAAATATATATATATAGATATATATATATATATATAGATATATATATATAGATATATATATATATATATATATATATATATATATATATATATATATACATATACATATATATATATATATATATATATATATATATATTTAATATTAACTATTCTGTGCTTACACATATGTCTGCTTTATTTATACATGTACTATTTCTACATACATATTAGTCATATATGCTTTTTTTCGAATATGCATATATATAATAATGTTTTATTAATTACATATTAACATTGTATTGATAAATATATAAATTTTTTGCTATTAAAATGTTACTAAGGAAAGTTATCAATATGCAAATATGCTTCTCCATTAAATTTGTCTTTTTTCTTATCAAATTATGAAAACAATAAATAATGTTTTAACGTTTCTAATTCTTCGTTTCTAATCTTTTATAGACAATTAAAATATTTTTTTATTTATTTTGATTTTATTATTAAGAGTATCTATTTCTCACAAATAAATATATATTAATATTGTATTTAGAATCGGATTTATAAATTTATGTTTAATCACTAACAAAGAGAGAGAGAAGTAGAAAGAGAAAGATGTAACATTTAATTTGCACTAAAATTTCCTTAAAACAGTAAGTGAGAAAGAAAAAGAAAAAGATAATAAGAGAAAAAGAGTGAAAAGGAGAATAAGGTATTTATAAAATAAATAAATATATATATATATGTTTTATATATAAAGCTTCAAAAAACACTAACTTTATTTAAACAAAGTTTTAAATAAATATAAGTTTGGAACAATTTTATATTAAAGAGAATTACTGTAAATTTTTATCATTACATGCAGAATTTATTGCAAAATATTTATTGCTTCCTCATAAAGGAAGCTTTGTTTTCGTAAATTTCGTATATGAACCTTTGATTGCGTATAAAGTTGGGTCTAGTCAACCAAATTTAAATGAATTATATATGAAACAGGGGTAGAAAAAACCAAAGAAAAGATTGTTTTTTGAGTTTTTGATGCCAATATGTTCAGAGTGTTGTAAAACGTCAAAATATCGCCTAAAAAAAATGTCCGTATGTATGTGTGTGTGTGTGTGTGTGTGTGTATGTGCACATTTGATGTGTGGTTGCTCTAACTTCCGCAAATATTGAGATATCGGGCTGTTTTTTTTTTTTAATCGATAGAGTATTATTCAAGGAAGGTTGGTATTGAATTTGGCGATGATCGGTAAAGGGGTTCTTTTTTTAAAAAATTTTGAATTTTTTTAGAAATGTCCGTGGTTGCTCTAACTTCCGCAAATTTGGAGATATTGATCTATTTCTAATTTTATTATATTTTTCAGTCTTTTCTACCCCTATTTCATATATAATTCGTTAAGATTTGGTTGATTAGACCCAGCTTTATATGCGATCAAAGATCTATAATTTTGATCGCATACAAAGCTAAGTTTAATCAACCGAATTTAAAAGAATTATATATGAAATAGGGGTAGAAAAGACCGAAGTAAAAATTGTTTTTTGAGTTTTCGATGTCAATATGTTGTTTTAAAAAGTACGAAAAAATGTATGTGCCAAATTTACCGAAATTTTTATAACTCCAAAACTAATCAATCAAATCTTAACGAATTATATATGAAATAGAGATTATATATGAAATAGAAAAAACTGAAGAATATAATCGAATTAATAAAAATTCTAATAATAAAGGGGTTACCGATTTCTGTTTAAAAAAACAGCCAAATTTACCAAAATTTCTATAACTCAAGAACTGATTAACCAAATTTTAAAGCATTATACATGAAATAGGGGTAGAAAAAACTGAAGAATATAATCGAATTAATAAAAATTGCTAATAATAAAGGGGTTACTAATTTCTGTTTAAAAAAAAAACAGCCAAATTTACCAAAATTTCTATAACTCAAAAACTGATTAATCAAATTTTAAAGCATTATATATGAAATAGGGGTAGAAAAAACTGAAGAATATAATAGAATTAATAAAAATTGCTAATAATTAACCCATTCACTGATTATTGCCAAATTCAACACCAATCTATCTTTAATGATACTCTATCTATAAAAAAAAAGTGTGCAAGTAGAAACTTGCACATTGCTTCCTCATAGTTTTTAAGTGTGCAAGTAGAAACTTGCACATTGTTCCTTTTTTCTTAAACTTAGAGATTGCTTTCTTTTAGTTTTTAAGTGTGCAAGTAGAAACCTGCACATTGTTTTTAAGTGTGCAAGTAGAAACCTGCACATTGTTTTTAAGTGTGCAAGTAGAAACTTGCACATTGGTTTCGCATAGTTTTTAAGTGTGCAAGTAGAAACTTGCACATTGCTTCCTTATAGTTTTTAAGTGTGCAAGTAGAAATGTGCACATTGCTTCCTTTATGAGGAAGCCAAATTAATAAATATCTACTAATAATTACGCATTAAAAAACAGGCTTCCTCATAGAGGAAGCAATGTGCACATTTCTACTTGCACACTTAAAAACTATAAGGAAGCAATGTGCAAGTTTCTACTTGCACACTTAAAAACTATGCGAAACCAATGTGCAAGTTTCTACTTGCACACTTAAAAACAATGTGCAGGTTTCTACTTGCACACTTAAAAACAATGTGCAGGTTTCTACTTGTTTATTGTAATAGACAAGATTTAATGAATTTTATCTTAATGGAAGTTGACGACATATATAATTTTTAATATTTTAAAATTGTTTAATCATGACATTACCACAAATACAGTTATTCAATACTTGAGATTATATTTGATGATTGGTGAAAGATAATTTATTATATAATTATTATAGAAATTATTATATAATAAAATATATTTAGTGGAAAATACATTGTTTGATCGTTTGTGTCATTGATGTTGAATAAAAAGATTTCCGAAATTGTAAGTCGACAACTTCCGATTAGGCGAGTCTTTAAAAATTGTTTATTACATTTATTTATTAAAAGAAGAATAAGATATTTATAACATGTCTTATCACATATGTCCTCCGGGTAACCAGCTAGTTATATATAATTATATATAATTTTTTTCCCGGGAAATAATGCAATTAATAATGTTAATAATATATATTTCAATAATATACATCAATCTTGTTTTAAATTTTACGGAACTTTCTATTGACGTTTTAAAAACTCTACATGTCGAATATTAACTAATATCTCGCGAACAAGAACTTAGTTGTGGAAAGTATTATTACAAAATAGAAGAAACGTTCACTTTATATATATAGATTAGGAAAAATATTTACACCATAGAAATAAAAAATATAATTATAATTTTTTAATTAAAGACCTACGTAAAACGAACGAGTTTACGTCAGACCCAAATATCATCTCGTTCAACGAAGTATAGAACGGCACAATCATATAATTAACCCTATAAGGGTAAGTAAGTATACATAAAACGTGTTTAAAATATATTTTTTAAAGAAAATTTACCAGTTAATTGTTGCTTAACATTTAAAGAAATAAATAAAAAGCCCGCCAAATTCTTGTAAAACAAAAATTTATAAGTAAATCACAAATTGGCAAAAAATATAAATATAAATAACGAAATATACAAAAAAACATGAAACGAAAACGTGATTGTTCTTCGGATGATGAGAAAAACATAACGGAGAATGATATTAATGATATTAAGAAAGATGAATTTGCAAATAAGATTGCAAATGAGAGAAAACAAGACTTACATCGAGAAAAAAAAAGAATTAAAAAAGTTGAACGAATGAAAAGATTACGACAAGATCCTTCGTATAGTAAACGAGAAAAGGAAAAGAATGTACAAAGAATAACAGAAATACGAAAAAAATGGATATACAAGGAAGTCGAAAGACACAAGAACACACAACGAATGATGCAAACACGACAAAATCTAGTGTATAAAGAAGCAGAGAAAAACAAGAATCTGCAAAGAATAATATAAAAACGTCAAAATCTGTCATATAAAGAAACAGAAAAAAATAAAAATATGCAAAGAATGACAGAAACACGTAAAGATCTGGCGTATCAAAAAGCAGAAAAAGAAAAAAATCTGCAAAGAATAATACAAAAACGTCAAAATCTGGCATATAAAGAAACAGAAAAAAATAAAAATATGCAAAGAATGACAGAAACACGTCAAAATCTAGCGTATCAAAAAGCAGAAAAAGAAAAAAATCTGAAAAGAATGACAAAAACACGTCAAAATTTGACATATAAAGAAGCAGAGAAAGAAAAGAATTTGCAGAGAATAAAAAGTGTTCGAAATGAATCGTTATATAGAGAATTAGAGAAGGAAAAAAATGTAAAAAGAATAAAAAACAAGAGAAAATACAGATTACCGAATAAGTGAACAAATTAAAAACAGACATAAGATTATTATTTTGCGTGAAGATTTTAACTTTATCACGAAAGAAAGAAAACGCAACATTGAATCCAAGAGATTATTGAGACTCGACGATTTTTTAAGATTTCGTGAAAATTTCAGCAATTTTGTTCAGGATAAGATTAAAAGTGATATTCACGATAATGAATATCATCAAAATTTATTAATTATGAAATTTTTACAAAACAGAAAACAAGGACCTGATAAAGTTTGTTTATGTTGTGAAAATTTGTTTTTCGAAAAGTCAGTTGAACGAATTAGTTTTACTAAATTACCAAAAAAGTTATCTAAAAAAATGTTGCGATTAATACATTTATTAAACAAATACAAAATAACTCGTCGGAATATGTCTGTAAAAATTGTAAAAAATACATTACAGCAGGAGAAATACCAAAAACAGCATCAAATGCAGATTTAAGTTATTCAAATGTACCAAAAGAGGTGACCAACTTGACCGCCTTAGAAGAACAAATGGTTTCACCTTATATACCATTTATGCAAATTAAGGCGTTGCAACCGTATGCAATTAATCCACAATTATCTTTGAAAGGAAGTATAGTTAATCTTCAAGTTGAAATTAATGAGATGGTAAATGTTTTACCAAGAACTTTTGACGAAATGTCGACAATACAAATAAAGCTGAAAAGACACATGGAACATAAGTCTGATTATATGTATGAAACTATTAAACCAGCAAAAATATGTGAAGCTTTGGAGTACTTAATACAAACGCCATTATATATAAAAAACAATATAAACATTGACGATGATTTTTTTAAAAAATATAATAGAAATTTCAAAACAGATTTACAATTTATTGTCGATAATGATGATAAATGCGAAAGCACCTCTAATCTAAAACCCAATGTTTTTGTTAAAGACGAAAATAAGTCGGATTCGGAAGAATCTGATTATTACGAACCAAATGATGAAGTACTTATTGTAGATAGAAACAAAGAAATATCCTCAAATGTTCAAATCATAGCTCCAGGACAAGATAAATATCCTGTCCCATGGCATATGACAGAAATATCGATGAATTGTGTTTTCCAAAAATTTTTGGTGGAGAAATTTTAGATAAGAAAAATAAATTAACCTATTCTGAAAGAATCAAATTTGAAGCAAGGCACAGAGATAGAAGATCTTGTCATCCTACAAGAATTTTATTTATGGCTAAACAGAAATTGGAAAAGTCAATAATATCAAATATAAATATTTGTTTAAGAAGAGTAAAAAGAAATGATAATCTAACAGCTGATAAAATTAAAGATGCGAATTTTATAAACGATTCTATACGTCATAACGATGGGTACAAATTTCTGAAACAGATAAGATCATCACCATCTTATTGGGAAAGCAAGAAAAAACATTTAATGAGTATGATAAGACAATGTGGGGTTCCTACATTTTTTCTTACACTATCCGCATGTGAACTAAAAAACACTGATTTATTGAAAATTTTATATAAATTAAGTGTAAATAAAACCATCAAAACATATGATGCAATACATATGGACATAGCAGAGAAAACAAAGTTGATAAGAGAGGATCCTGTTACATGTGTCAGATATATTGAAGAAAGATTCAATTTGATTATGTCAATACTCCAAAATGAATATGGTCCATTTGGAGAAAACAATGTGATTGATTTTTTTCAGAGACGTAAGTTTCAAGCCAGAGGTAGTGTCCATACGCATAATCTTTTATTTTGCAAAAATGCACCCATTTATGACGAAGAAAATGAAGAACAGAATCAAAAATTAGTAGAGTGGATTGATAAAAACATTACATGTGCATACGATGATAAAAATCCTTTGATACGTCTACAAATTCATCGGCATACACCAACTTGTTACAAAGGACGTAAAAATAAATTTATATGTCGGTTTAATATTCCAATGTTTGTAATGAAAGAAACAAGGATTCTAAAACCATTAGCTGAAAATGAATTGACAAAAATGATAAAACAAATAGAAAAAAAATTAGAGACTTGATGCCAAAATTTTTCGAAAAAAATATACACGTATCATTTAAAGAGATGTTGGAACAATTAGAAATTAGTGAAAGTGATTATATTCACACAATTCGAAGCACGTTATCCAGAACTAAAATTTTCATAAAAAGAAATAGTAATGAAGTAGCGATCAATGCATACAATAAAACCATATTGACACTTCTTGAATCAAACATGGATATACAATTTGTATTAGATCCTTATAGTTGTGCTTCTTATATGATTAATTACGTAACAAAAGTAGATGCTGGACTTTCGCGTTTACTCAGAGAAGCAGCAAAAGATTTGGAAAATGGCAATTTAAATATTAGACAAAAGTTTAGAAAGATCGCAAACGTTTTTATAAATGGTAATACTATGTCTGCACAAGAAGCAGTATATCATGTCCTAGGACTACCTCTTTCATTATGCAGTAGAGCTGTAGTTTATATTAACACTGTACCACAAAAGGATCGCGTGCGAATGTTGAAAAATGATAACAAATAAAAAAATTGGATGACGAATCCACAGATATATACTATCAAAATATAATTGAGAAGTACGAGAATCGGAATTATCAAAAATTGTCTGATGTTTGTCTTGCCGAATTCGCAGCAAACTATGAAGAGAAGAGGATTACATACCAAAGTGATAATGAGAATGAATATAATGAAAACATTGAAATTAGAGAACGAAAAAAACAGAAAATTATTAGATTTCGACGATACAAATTGCAAGAGGATCGTTATAATTATTTCAGAGAACAGATTTTATTGTTTTTCCCTTGGAAAAACGAAATAAATGATATAGAGACTAAAAATTGTGAAAAAATTTATAAAGAAAATATAGAGTTAATTGATAAAACAAGAAAGAAATATTCAGTGCTGGGAGATGCAGAATTAGACAATGCTCTAGCACAAGCACAAAAAGATCAACATGAAATAGAAGATGAGGATGAAGATTCTTTCATGAAAAGCAAAATCCAAAATGAAGAGGAAATAGATATTTTTTGTCAAACAGGTATCGCGGATTACTCTAAGGAGAAAAGAAGGAAAATAAATACTCCTCCTAAAGCCTCAAAAAAAGAAATGATGAGTATTATTAAAAAATTAAACGACAAACAGAGAGAAATTGTAATGCACATTTTACATTGTTTTAAAACGAAAAAATTACCAATAAAACTGTACATAAGTGGATCAGCGGGCGTGGGAAAAAGTACACTAATCAACGCAATTTATCAGATATTAAGTAAATATTTCGACGAATTACCAGGTGAAAAAAACAATTCGGTAAAAATTTTGTTATGCGCACCCTCCGGAAAAGCAGCATTTCTAATAGGTGGAGTTACGTTACACACTGGATTTGCCTTACCAGTAACACAGTTTGGAGGACAAATGCCAGAATTGTCTGCAGACGTTGCAAATACTATTCGCGAAAACTTATTTGATTTAAAATTATTAATTATAGATGAAATTTCGATGGTAGGTAGTACGATGTTAAGTCGAATTGATACAAGATTAAGACAGTTAATGGGTCGTAATATAAGTTTTGGTGGAGTATCTGTTCTTTTGGTGGGAGATCTTTATCAATTACCTCCAGTAATGGATTCTTCAATATATTTGTGCCCGAAATCAAGCATGTTAAGCGTATTTTCAGAAAATGTTCTTTGGAGAGAATTTGAATATTTTGAGTTGACGGAAATAATGAGACAAAGAGAGGATTTAACATTTATTGTCGCACTCAACAACCTTGCTAGAGGAACAATGACAGAGAAAGATATTGCTCTAATCAAATCAAGAGAAACAACAGAAGAATTTGTTCCTAAAGATGCAATCAGATTATATGCAGATAATCAATCAGTGGATTGTTTTAATAAACATAAAATTGAATTAAATGAAGGTATTGCATATGAATATATAGCCAAAGATTCAATTTTAGGAAAAGTTAATAGTAAATTGCGAAATAAATTACTGACATCCTTAAAAAATAAAAAAAGAACAGAATGTGGTGGTTTGGCATACAAAATAGAATTAAAATTGGGAATTAAATATATGATAGTTACTAACATAGATGTAGAAGATGGCCTAGTAAACGGAGCTTGTGGCATCTTAAAGAACATTACTTTTAAACA
Organism: Temnothorax unifasciatus; assembly: GCA_030770225.1. Lineage (NCBI taxonomy): Eukaryota > Metazoa > Arthropoda > Insecta > Hymenoptera > Formicidae > Temnothorax > Temnothorax unifasciatus. Next base: position 34,030 of record JASTWK010001210.1, read on the forward strand.
AGGAACAGAAGAACCAAATAAAATATGGTTAAATTTTAATAATTATAGAATTGGCGAGGAACATAGGAGACCATACGTAAACTATATGAATGAAAATTCAATGGAAAAAAATTTGGTGCCAATATCACCACTTTCTATCGTTTTGAACATAAATGAAAGAATGGGGTATCAAATAGTAAGACAACAATTTCCAATCACGCCGGCCGAAGCGGCGTGATTGGAAATTGTTGTCTTACAATCCATAAAAGCCAAGGTCAAACCTACGATAAAGTTTGTATTGATTTGAGAACAAATTTTTGTATGAAAAGGTCAATGTTGTACGTTGCATTGAGCAGAGTGAGAAAATGGATATAGTTCCGAATGACCCCTGCTCCCGATCGACTTAAAACTTTACAGATAAGTTGTTTTCGATGTGAAAAATGAATTCCGCGTGGTCCCAACTTCGGGAAATAAAAAAATTTTTTTTTTAATAATAACATTTATCGACTAAAATCGATTCTATAAACCAATCCTGACCCAAGGCCCGCTTGGGACGTTGGCTTTAACGAGTTGAACACTTTGTAAAGCGCGTCATCTAACCCAACCCGACCTAGGCTCGCTTCTATAAAGCAGGACATACACACGTCTGTGTGTGTGCCCTGCTTTAACGAAAATCACAACTTCTATAAAGCAGGGCATACACGTGTGTGTGTGCGTGCGTGCGTGCGTGCGTGCGTGCGTGCGTGCGTGCGTGCGTGCGTGCGTGCGTGCGTGCGTGCGTGCGTGCGTGCGTGCGTGCGTGCGTGCGTGCGTGCGTGCGTTGCGTGCGTGCGTGCGTGCGTGCGTGCGTGCGTGCGTGCGTGCGTGCGTGCGTGCGTGCGTGCGTGCGTGCGTGCGTGCGTGCGTGCGTGCGTGCGTGCGTGCGTGCGTGCGTGCGTGCGTGCGTGCGTGCGTGCGTGCGTGCGTGCGTGCGTGCGTGCGTGCGTGCGTGCGTGCGTGCGTGCGTGCGTGCGTGCGTGCGTGCGTGCGTGCGTGCGTGCGTGCGTGCGTGCGTGCGTGCGTGCGTGCGTGCGTGCGTGCGTGCGTGCGTGCGTGCGTGCGTGCGTGCGTGCGTGCGTGCGTGCGTGCGTGCGTGCGTGCGTGCGTGCGTGCGTGCGTGCGTGCGTGCGTGGCGTGCGTGCGTGCGTGCGTGCGTGCGTGCGTGCGTGCGTGCGTGCGTGCGTGCGTGCGTGCGTGCGTGCGTGCGTGCGTGCGTGCGTGCGTGCGTGCGTGCGTGCGTGCGTGCGTGCGTGCGTGCGTGCGTGCGTGCGTGCGTGCGTGCGTGCGTGCGTGCGTGCGTGCGTGCGTGCGTGCGTGCGTGCGTGCGTGCGTGCGTGCGTGCGTGCGTGCGTGCGTGCGTGCGTGCGTGCGTGCGTGCGTGCGTGCGTGCGTGCGTGCGTGCGTGCGTGCGTGCGTGCGTGCGTGCGTGCGTGCGTGCGTGCGTGCGTGCGTGCGTGCGTGCGTGCGTGCGTGCGTGCGTGCGTGCGTGCGTGCGTGCGTGCGTGGCGTGCGTGCGTGCGTGCGTGCGTGCGTGCGTGCGTGCGTGCGTGCGTGCGTGCGTGCGTGCGTGCGTGCGTGCGTGCGTGCGTGCGTGCGTGCGTGCGTGCGTGCGTGCGTGCGTGCGTGCGTGCGTGCGTGCGTGCGTGCGTGCGTGCGTGCGTGCGTGCGTGCGTGCGTGCGTGCGTGCGTGCGTGCGTGCGTGCGTGCGTGCGTGCGTGCGTGCGTGCGTGCGTGCGTTGCGTGCGTGCGTGCGTGCGTGCGTGCGTTGCGTGCGTGCGTGCGTGCGTGCGTGCGTGCGTGCGTGCGTGCGTGCGTGCGTTGCGTGCGTGCGTGCGTGCGTGCGTGCGTGCGTGCGTGCGTGCGCGCGCGCGTCGCGCGCGCGTGCGTGTGCGTGTGTGTGCCCTGCTTTATAAAAGTGGGATTTTCGTTAAAGCAGGGCACACACACAGAACGTGTAGGTACTGCTTTATAGAAGTTGTAATTTCGTTAAAGCAGGGTACACACATGTGTGTACCCTGCTTTAAGCAGATATTTGCATTTAATTAGCAGACAGTGTGTTACGTGACCTTCTTCACTTCTATTTTAGTCGATTTTAGTCAATAAATGTTATTATTAAAAAAAAAAATTTTTTTATTTCCCGAAGTTGGGACCACGCGGAATTCATTTTTCACATCGAAAACAACTTATCTGTAAAGTTTTAAGTCGATCGGGAGCAGGGGTCATTCGGAACTACAGCCGAGAAAATTAACCGACTTAACGATACTGGGTAGTTTCATACCTCCTAAAAAACCAGCGTCTAATAATCCATTGGAGATAGAAATAAAACGCCTAAAAGAAGAAAAGTACGTCAATTTCTCGTATTCAAAAGAAATAATAGGAAATCGATTGAAAATAATATACCAGAATGTAAGATCTCTTAATAAAAATTTAATGAATATTTCAAGTGATAAATGGTATAAACAAGCAGATTTATTAATTTTAGCAGAATCTCAAACAATATCAACAGATAATGTGTTGATTGAAGGATTTAATATTATTTTCCGAAGTGATAATTATGAAAAACGTTTAGCGAGAGGGATAATATGCTACATTAGAAAAGAATTTAAAGGATTAATTATAGAACATATACAAAAAGATGAAATTATAAATGGACAACAATGTCATATTGACTTGATCATTGATTCTCATAAAAATAAATGAAGTAGAGATCATTACCGGTTACAAGTCATCTGGAGTTAATAAAAGTATGTTTAAGCAAGAACTAAATAATATTTTAAGCAAGACAAAAAGTAAGGAAAGGATAATATTAGGTGACTTTAATTATGACATATATTGAAGGTGGATTTTTGGAAAAACATTTACAAGAAAAAACTTTAAACGAGCACTACGTAAAGAAGAATCAACTACAATGTTCAATACCCAAATAGATGTGATATTCATATCTGAGGAAATAATTAATTATTCAGCAGGAGTATACGAAACATATTTTTCAGATCATAAACCAATTTTTATGGTTTAAACGAAGAAGGGAGAAATCCAATATCATCATTAAAATGTTCTAAAAAAATAGAAAATTATCCTCCCTCTCAATCAATAGATGATAACGTATTAAAAAAAATTCATGGCTAGATGATAGACCTTTAAATGAAATAATGAAAATAATACAAAATAACACTCTATTTAAACGTGTAGATGTACTATTTATTACAGGATTACATTGGGTTGAACCGATTTTTAGTCCTGATGTCCAGATTGTAGGTGGAAATCAAGCAGGAAATCACTGGCATTGTATATATTATGACGGAGAAAAGCTACATATTTTTGATAGTTTGTACTATGAAAAACAATCTTATAAAAATCTAACATCAATTGAAAAAGAATACATTAAAAAGCGATATCCTAATCTGTCAGAAAAAAATGTAATATTTGAAAAAGTTACAAAGCAGCCAGACTATGCATCATGTGGTATTTATGCTGCAGCATTTGCTGTATCAATAGCATTGGGCAAAAATCCCTCTTGTAAAAATTATTCAAAAGATATGGAGAAAATGCGTAAGCATTGTTTGATGGTAATTAAAGAGAAAAAATTAATACCTTTTCCAGAGGAACAAAACTTCAAAAAACGTCTCTTCTCAGATTTAGGTCAAACTTTTGAAATATTTTTTCGAATTAAATCAGTATTATATTTTTCACGAGCGAACTTGTTTGAACAAGGAATCGTGTCTGAACAAGACATCGTGTTTGAACAGGGACATCGTGTTAAATAAAGACATCGTGTATGAACAAGGCATCGTGTATGAACAAAGCATCATATTTGTCATAAAAACGAGTGTGTAAATAATATAATGTCTGCACAAAACATCGTGTTTGAACAAGACATCGTATCTGAACAAGGCATCGTGTCTGAACAAGATATCATATTTGTCGTAAAGACGAATGTGTAAAAAATAATATTAGAAAATACTCGAGTTTTTATATGTATACACATATACAGTAAAAAATATAATGAAAGCATAGAAAAAATATTCTAAATTTTTTACTTTATCTCTAAGAGTATATGTATAATAATATATATAGTTTTATTTTCTTCTCTGTTATAATTATAATCATAAAAAACCAAATTCGATTATATTATTTTTTAGTGGACTAGGCCTACAGGGGAAACCACTTAAAAAAAAACGCGTTAACAATAGTACCTCATGGGTAACGAGGAACTCTATTGTCGTGATTTTTTATATACTTTTGATAAAAATTTGATCGAATAGTTTAAGCGTGTATAAAGAACAAACATACATACATACATACATACATACATTCTATTTTATATATGTAGATATAAAGATTTACATATTTAAAAAAGTCTTCTTATAACAAAAAAAAATCGATGATGACTTTGAGAGTTCAGGCTACATGATCCATATATAGACTTCGCAAATGGACCTTTAATCGTATATAAAGTTGGGTCGAATCAACTTACTTGAGTGAAAAATACAACGCGATATTAAAAATAATTTTAAAATGTGTAAATTAGAAAGTTGTACATTACTTCCGTAAAAGAATTAACTAATCGATTGAACCAAATAGAAATAAAAAATATCTACAATTAGTAGAGATTAATTTTACTAAAAACATTAATTATTTAATTGATTTTTGTAATAGTATATCATAAATTAGTATAACAGATATTAGTCACAATAAAACTTATCACAATAAAAAATGGTGCAAGTAGAAACTTGCACATTGCTTCCTCATAGTTTTTAAGTGTGCAAGTAGAAACCTTCGATGACAAAGCTTCCTTTATGAGAAGCCAAAACAAATAAATAAATACTAATAATTATGCATCGAATAAAATAAAAGCTTCCTCATAAAGGAAGCTTTGTCATCGAAGGTTTCTACTTGCACACTTAAAAACTATGAGGAAGCAATGTGCAAGTTTCTACTTGCACCATTTTTTATTGTGTCTTCTTTATGTATTTGAGGATAACGATATTGTTGACGTTGATTGGTCTGTCGTCGGTTGTGAATATTCGGTGCTTTGATACGCTGGTTGCGCCTAGTGGTTCTCCTGGCAAATGAAATCGTTCCGCATAATTTGTTACTAGCCTAGTGACACTAGTAATTTCTTCCTCATTTAGATGATCGAGACGTAGCAACTGTAATATTTTATCAACTCGTGTTTATTGTTTATTGAGTCCTCTTCTTCGTTAATTATATCTGTTTCTTGATTCTTGAGTTCTGTAAATGGATATATTTTACAGTCGGTATCGCTAATTTTACGTCTTCGTCCGATGAGTTAATAACATATAGATGTGCTACCCATCGCGATTCGAGACAACGGCGTTACCTAAGTACACCTGCGATCCGGCATCTAATTTAGGAATATATCCATATTTTATTTCAGGATTTGCTACACGGACGAATATTTGTTTTCGCGTTCTAGCAGGAATAGTGACGGTTTCGTCGTTATGAAAATAATACGGTACTCCGTTCACAACCAGACTAGCCCTCGGGTAATCTATAGTCGCTTTTCGATTTTTGAAGAATTCTGTGCCTAGTATTCCATCTGGCTTAATTGGAAAATTATTAGGAACTACATGAAACCATGCATCAGCGTCGAGAATGCGTATTTTAACTACGCCTATCGTTCGCGTTCGTCTTTGGTTATTCCACTAAGCTCGAAAACTGTTTTCTTGTCGATGGGCACATTCTCATGGAGCGAATTCTCCTTTATCAAATTTATATCGGATCCCGTATCTATCATAAAGCTAGCACGTCCGTCAAGAAGGTTTTTACTTGGCAAAACGACAGAAGGTGGTTTCCCGATTTTAGTACAGATTTTTACACTTGCGTTTCTTCTCGTGGTTCCTCTGGGTTGATCAGGCGCACTCGTGGGCGTTCGTTCAGCGCTGCGCCTGTTCGCTGAGCCCGATCGCGGTTTCCCGGATTTTCTTGGGCTCGATCACGTCGTACGTTTTCGGGAGATCTATTATCTCTATTAAAATATTGATGTCCCTGGTTCCGCAAGTTATTATTGTATTGCCTCTTCCGACATTGCTCAAGACTATGGCCAGGGTTTTTACAATAACGGCAAATCAAACCGGCATTTCTGGGTGTCATTAGATTTGGACGATTAATTCGGTTATTATTGTTGAAATTCATATTTTGTGCAGCATTATTAAACAAAGGGTTTCTGACGGTATTTAGCAATGGATTTCGGTTCAGAATTCGTGGTTGCTGCTGTAAAGCTCTACATTCTGCACGCGTGTGTCCCGAATTTTTACAATACGAACATACTTTTGGTTGCCATTGCACATGCGATATTTGCGCGAGTGGATTGATAGTACTACATGAATAAGTATCATGACCATACCCGAGGCAATTATTGCATCGAACTGATTGCATAAGCCCTTCCGTTATTCTCATTCGTTGCGCGTGTTCCTGATACTCCGTTTCAGCTTTTATCGCGGCTTCTATTGCGTTATTTAAAGTAATTGGGTCGCGCGGATACATTCGCGTGAAAATGTCGTTTTTAAACCGGTTAGGAAATTTCTTACAGCATTACTTTCAGCAGAATTTAAAATTGTATCGCTTGATTCGGATTCTCGGATTGGTAACAAGATTTTAATTGTTGCAGGATCATAGACACTCGGCTACCGTAATCGACTACTGATTCATCGGGATGTTGAGTTATTTTAGCAAGTTCTCCATGCAACTGTGACGAAGAGTAGACTGGAGCGAATCTAGTTCTTAAAACTGCCAATAAAGATTCTATGTCATTATATTCTCCGCTTAGCGCTACCCTCAAAGCAGGTCCGACTAATTATTTTTAATCATTTGAACAAGTCCATATTCCGCGGTAGGAGAAATCATATTCCTAGCATGCATGCAACTATTTGCGAATTGCAAAAACTGGCATGTTCTTTCCGTCAAAAGGGAGAATTGTCTCGGCTGCATCTCGCAAGCTTATATACGGCGCGGTTACAGTTCTACGGGTCCCGTCGATATTCATTCCGTCTATTTGTCTAGTTATCTCGCTTACTGTCGTATTATCCGTAGCCATTTTTGTTGTATTTACTATAATTTAATAATAAAGGAAAAGTGTAAATGGTCGCGAGATTAATAAGATCGCACTTACATGTATCGGGTGATAATGACAAAGAGAACGAGAATTATGCGCGACTCCATGAAGCCTGTCCTGTGCTCGTGTAGACAGCCTTATCCCGCAACTGCTCCCTGGAATGGATCCTCTTCTCAATGTAGAGACAGGATATGGTCGAACGAGTGCAGCAATCGGTTTCTTCTTCCGCTACTGGCTCATTCAGCTCATCCAGAGAATTGAAGTGTCGTCCCAAGGGATCCTTCTCGGATGTCCACGATGTTCAATCCTTTCAGCTATCCCACGGGATTACCTTTCAGCAATCCACCGCTGCCACCAAAAATTCAGCTCTGTGACGTCCTGGGTGATGCAGGTGGTCGACGATCCGCCAAAACGTCCTTCGCTGATGGGTTCTTCTCCTTTTGCTGGTTAAGGGAGTGAAATCCCAGGATAACTAACTATCTCCGTTGATGCAGGCCGTGGCTCCCCGAAGTCGGCAAGGATATTAGGTAGGTAATATTCAATAAACTCTTTTCTTGAATGAAGATGTTTAGTTAAACTTCCGATATAAGGTTTATTGCTGATTTTGAAGTACAAATGGTTACTTATGGAAGAAAGGCACAAGTATAAGATGTGGTCGCTTGCCCCAATCTTCATCGAATGGTGCGGGATCTATGCTATTATACATTTTTGGAAATAGTAGTGGGGGTAATACATTCTTTGTTACAGATGAGTCATAAGGGCGGTGGCTAGGCGTTGCCAGGCGAGGTGAGTCTACTTCGACCTATACGGCTCGCTAGCCAACTACAATTCTACGTATGACTGGATTCCACTCGTATGAGTCACTCAGTGATCTTGCTCTGATTCTATTTTACTTCGGTAAGACGGATTGAGAACGATACCTTCATTAAAACATATATGAAAAGTTTTTATGGATTTAAAGAATATGAAAATAGATATTAAATATTACTAAAATTGATATTAAAGATTAGCATTTATCTTTAGACATACCTTACATAAAGCAGAATAATGTAATTGTACATTTAAAATGGTTATTAGCATGTCTAAAGTATGAAGTAAACGAAAGGCATGCTCTCTTTGTCTAACGGCTACTACGGTATATAAGTCTCTCTCTCTCTCTCCTATAGGTTGTTCAATATTCGCATCTCGCTCGGATTCGTGTTCCTACGTGGCGCATAGTACAATTCTGTCCTTCTCAGGTTCGTGTGTGATTCTAAGTACTATTGCTAATGTTAATTTAATGAATATGCGCATATAATTGTTTATAACAATTATGATGGAAATATGGTTAGAGAAGATAACAATGATTTTAATACCATATTAATGTTATAGATACAAATAGAAATGGTTAAAGTTGTTTTTTTTAGTATGATGAATTAATGAAATTAATTTATCATATAACAAAATTTTATTATGTCTCATATTTCGGAAACGGTTAGAAAGCTGCTAGTGGTATATAGGAAAGATATTGCAGGGTTTTTATTGAGCTACGAGATAGCATTGGAAAATTTATTGTTAATATTTTGTTTATCAGCGACAAATTGTTTATTTAATAATTTATTACCTTTAAATCTACATATTGATTTATTATGCTCTTCTTAATTACGCGATTTTGATTCTCCAATAAAATAATTTATTGGTGTGACATTTCGTTTTATTGTTATAAATATTTTGTAAATAAACAATTGTAGAAATAAAAGTTATTGTCATTTTTTATAGGTGTATTGATGCAGAGTATGCTGGCATTGCCGAAATTTGTATTTACCAGAACGAGTTTTTATGTTCTCCATATAATTGCCAATTATATGAATAGCACGGACGGAGGTATGTATTTTGTTAATTAATTAGGTGTAGCGAGTTATTATTAACTATATTTTTTATATGAGCTTAAAGAGGAAGGTTTGAACTTAATTTACATATAAATAAGGAATTTTTCGCAGTCGTAGTTTAGGAGATATTAAGGATTTAAGTTCATTCCAGTGAAATTCCGAGTCTTATAGCGTATAATTTCAATTATATGGCACAACTCCCATGCTATTCCGTTATACCGGGTGTCCTTTCCTTTGGAATTTTCTGTAGCCTTTACTAGAAGAGTAACGAGGTTTTGACTTATACAAAAGTTGTTGTATATGATCTGGAGAACAAGATGAAAATATTTATTGATATTGTTAATAATCTATTTGTATTGTTTATAACAATAAATTGTAAAATTGAATTATTAGGTAGTAAATATTTTTCTATCAAATGATGCTAATGATTACCCTCGATATATATTTATTTCGTTTTCTGTTTCCAATTCTTCCTTTATATTTATTTTAATTCATTTCGAATATCTATCTCTGTCCTCGTCTTACTCACGGTGAATTCACATAAGGCGGTTATTAAACTATCCTCGTCTTTCATGTGGGAATCGTATGCTAATTTATTTCATAGGGACGAAGTATTAAACTATCCTTTTCTTTACGCTTATGGCATATGTCCGTCTCTCTCAGATTCATGAAACGAATGTTCAATTTTCAATTGCATTTATTAATTTAATTAATTTAGATAGGAAATCGGGGTTAACGTTAATGATACCTGAGGACATAAAAGATTCCATTTTTAATGTAATATTTAGTGTCAAAATTTTGTTCCAAAATGATTTTTGTTATAGCCAAATGTATAAAAGACTAAGAATATTAATGTAAAAGTGATTTGGTCTTCCTAAGTTTGAATGGTAAAAAGTTTAAAATGGCGGACACTGAACTTGAATAATTTATAGCTCGAGAACGGTAAGAGATAGAGAGATGGGGTTTCTTTGTTGTAATTAAGTGGTTAAAGACTTGTTTTTAAGGAGATTGAAATTTCTGTGTTTTGTGGATTTCTATAATTTTTGATTATATCTCGAAATTGGAAAGAGCTAAGGGATGGGAGTTTTCACAGGACTGTTTGATATACTCTACCGAGTTCCCGTAGTAATTTTATTGATTAATTTTTATATTTTTTATAATAAAATTTATGTTAATTTGTTTTTTGAGAGATACAAAAATAAGTTATAAACAAAAGTTGTCTGACTCCTTATGACGGTTCTGATTATCATATCAGTTGGGTCGAATAATGACTTATTTAAAATTTTAATAAATTGTTAACATGGAACATACATTTATTTCCGTTAGATCCACGAGACGGCGGCTTAAGGCGGCCATCTATTATTTTGTGAACGCATATATGAAGGCATGTGTCAGCTGCTTTAAGAACGCGTACAGCTGATTGACTATTGTGACAGTTAAGTGAAGACGGATGTTACAAATTATTAATTTGGTCGTTGTTTGCAGGTGCTGTGTGCGAGCAATCAGTCAGAAGGAAGGAAAAGAAAAATTTTACGCTGACAAGAGGTGGTGGATGGGTCGTCAGATGTGACAGTATCCTTGCACAGGGCCGACAATCCTGGCTCCCGTAGGGCGCTTTAAGTCTCCGTGCGTGCACGGTAATTTCGCCGGGATCCTTCCCGGTAGCAGTGAGACGCTAACGTCCCCGTATTCTCGTTCTGTCCGTTAATGGTGGCCATCCACCCCGTAATCCCTTTTACGGGTGAGGAGGGCAGGCGAACTTTATCCCGC
>JASTWK010001211.1:0-44712 GCA_030770225.1 Temnothorax unifasciatus
ACTTCAATCACTTCAATAATTATCACGACAGACTAAAATTTACAATTGAGTATGAAGTCAACGGCCGGCTTAGCTTTTTGGACTTGATGTTAATTGTTGAAAATGACACAATCATAACAGATTGGTTTCATAAAGAAACCTTTTCTGGGAGGCTATTGTCCTTCTATTCGAATCATCCTATGCAACACAAAATAGGAACCATCTACAGTTTGGTCGACAGAGCAATGATATTGTCTCATCCGAGTTTTTATAACAAGAATTTAATATTTGTTATCAATGTATTGCTCGAAAATGGGTATCCCATCGAATTATTATTTTCGCATATCAATAGGAGACTGAGGAAACTTCAGTCGATAAAGACCAATGATTTTGAACGATCACAACAAGCGAAAAGTTTTATAGTTATGCCCCTACTTGAAATCTACTTCTGAAATTGTCACCTCAGCTGTCGTTAAATCGGAAAATTCGGTGGGATACCGCATTCTTAACAAACTTAATAACATTATAAAAGTCCAGAAAGATAGGAACGCTCAATTTAATAAGAACAATGTAATTTACAAAATTTGTTGCAAGGACTGTGATGCCTCTTACGTCGGCCAGACTAAGAGGCAGCTACGCACTAGAATTAAAGAACACAAAGCAAACATCAAGTTAGACGCGTCTAAACATTCGGTGGTTTCAGAGCATATTACGACATTTAATCATTCTTTCGATTGGGATAACGTGCGTGTCTTAGAGGTGGAGCACGACTACAAAAAGAGATTGACTGCAGAAATGATTCACATCAAAGAGCAGCCTAACGGCATAAATTCAAACAAGGACACGGAATTGTTAAACGAGGCTTATTTTGATGTGTTGAGGCTGTTGTCATAAATATTTTAATAACAATGATCTCGTTGCTTTGCCCTTGCGACACGGGTATCTCTCAGTCGTTCGCAGTCTTTAGTTACGAACACACGCTCCTCCTTGACGATGGAAAGATCTCGCGTCACCGTTGCACAGACCGCTTATGTGAGTCCATTTCACAAGTCAAACTTAACTATCAAATTCACGTGTTTCTACGGAATTCTATATATGATGCAGTTGCCACTAAGAGGGTTTGGAGACAATGGGCTTGTTTGCACCAACAACCTGGATGCACATAAATAACGTAACAAACGATCGACTCAGCATTAAAATTGACTTCGACAATACTATGACTTTTTTATCTACTGGCATGGGTAGAATTAATTGTAAACCGTTGCGTTGGATCGATACCGATTCCTTACTTGTAAATTCGACTCTATTTATGTATAAATCTTAGCGATGGATCCTAACCGATTCCTTTATTTGTAAATTCGACTCTAATTATGTATATGCGGTTCTGAAGAAGACCAAGTATGGTCGAAACGTAAACGTAACGTCGTATTACACTACTGTAAATTTGAATATATAAATGTTAACACCTATTATTGCTCGAACGTTGGCCATTATTTATTATTCTGTGTAGATAAAGTTTGTATTTTATATTTTTCATTTTCGACATAAACGTCGTCGAAGAATAAAATTATTCAATTTATTTGTATAAATACCATTACAATTTAAAAGAAAATTACCTTCGTTTTTCATATTCGAGAGAAAGAAATTCTCTGAGTAGTCATGCAAATGCAATAAAAATATAAAAGCAGTAATTTGATCGAAATCGCATATAACATCTTAAATGTGACGTTGATTATATACATAAGCGTCAACGCGACCTTAATTAGTAGCATTCAAATAGTGTTTCAGGTCGTATATATTAATATCAAAATGGCTCGCGTGACAGCTTCGATTAGTTACCCTTACTTGTCATCAAAGTCCCATTAATCTCACCGCTTATGCTGAAATAAGCTCACGAAGTAAACTTTCGAAATGAGAAGTGGAAGAGAAAGAGAATCGAGTAAGTAAACTTTTGGCCAAGTTCAAGATCTTCGCGCATAATATGCTATCGGAAAAAAGAGAAAACTAAAAACAGAAGTGAATTATTATATCTTCCAGATTTACATATTATATAACTGTCTGCATTCCGTTTATTTAAGTCTAAATTAAACGTCTTTCTAAAAGTTTCTTTATAATAATTTACTATTATAAACTGAATAATTATATGTGACGTTAAACAAAATAATTATTTAATTACTGTTGAAAATTACACATTTTCACGATTAGATTTTGATTTGGTGGTAAGTCGTGTATTTTAAGATCACCCTATGAGTAATTTTATTAAGTTAGTTGACTATATCTATAGTGTGATTTATTCTTTTCCTAGCCCTACTTCAATATATAACAAAGAACGAGTTGGATTAAAATTAAATCAAAACGCGGTGTTCGAGAAAAACTGTTCTCCTCATAAAATTCTCCTCGTTTCGAAATTCAATCTGCCTCGCAGTAATACAGGTCGATGTTTCGAGCAAAATAATGTCGTCCACCGCACTCGCCCTTCACGCACGGCGTCGAGATAAATCGCAGACTCGTTGAACGGGGTGCTCGGACGTAAGTAACAAGCCAGCGTAAAATTCGTCAACGACTCTCGGACGAGAGTCTCGCCGCGAACTGACGCGACAGAAAGCCGCTCGTGGAAGAAAGGGCCGCTCGTAGCATTTCGCCATAAATCACCGAGTTGGGTGGCGACCCGACGACGACAGCGACGACGACGACGTCGACGACGACGACGACGACGACGACGATGACGACGAAGCCCTCAACGTCGCGCGCACAAGCTGTGCAACGCCATCGAGCCCGTCGCGTCCGCCTCTTTCGCCCCATTTCGTTCGTTTTCGCCCGCAGCTATCCCCGTGGCATCTTGCGCTCTATAATGACGGAGATACGTCCTTCCGTGTCGCACGTACCCGTCATAATTTTCAACCTCTCTCGTCCTACGACCTCCATGACTCTCGACCGCCTCGCTATCCCCGGTCTCTCGCCCTGTCAAGGCGGTAATAGTTTTCCCGACGTGTACTCTACATCCAACTCGGGGAGAAATATTAAAAAGACGAGACTGTAATATGCAGGAATTAAACGGTAAACTGAGAAAATATTCAAATACCGTTGTCTTGTCTGTTTATTCTGCGAATTTTTATTTCTTCTCGTGTCTCTCGTTTGATATTTATAATAAAAAAAAAAGAGACAAATAATATTTTTTCTTCTATATTTAACAGAATTTATCGTCGTGTATTTTAGTCACGGTTACCACAGGCTTGAAGAATATACCGAGAGACATTTGCTTTCTACTGTTTATTGTTGGCTTCTTTTTCTCAGCTTTTCTCAGAGTTCATTTTGGCGACTGGCATCGCGTTCCGAATAAAAGTTCTCGCATTCCCCTCGAGTTGAAGCGCTTCTGGAGCGTCGAGGGAAAGGAAGAAAAAAAAAGGACGGTTATATACGCGCAAAGCTGATCGCTGGTCGGTGCACGCGCTCGTCCGCTCGCGCGCGCGGACACGTGCATGCACGCGGGGCATTGTCGCGTGTATTGCATCGCGCGATGGAGCGTAACGCGACCGCCGTACGATAGCTCGTTCGAGCATGAAACTCGTGGACGTCACGGCGTTACCCCTAGCCGTCGCTTTAAACGGGTTCGTAGGGCGCGCGCGATATAAACAAATATCACCTGGCTGACCCGGCTAAAATTGATCTCTCTCCCCACGATCGCCAGGCGAGCGATCTCGTCGCCGCCGCGCGCCGCCGTGTCGCGTTCACACAGCCATCACGGATCGGCATTGCTCTACCTACGGCGTTTGCGGGTCTACGCGGGCGTGTACGTGCGCCGCGTTATAGGCGAGATATCGATGAATTCCGGCTATGGACGCAATTCCTGAGGCCGGGAGCGAATTTGAGACTAACCGGAATTTCGGGGCGCGGGATAATTGGCTACGTAGAATTTTCTGATTGGCTAAGTGAGACGTAGTTACACATGCGTGCCGCCGGGATATACATTCAAATCTTGCACACCGGAGCCGCACCGGAGGTAATGGGTGGTTTTGCACGGCGGTTACGCGAATGCCAGCTGCACGAATTGCAGTGCCCCGATCTGCGTGCGTGTTTACTGCAATTGAAAGCGGCGGCTGGATGGCAAAATCAATGTTAATTTTATCGTGACTTCGTAAATGACACACGAGGAAATAATATACTAGATACCGGGCTCTAGATTCCAACATATAGCATGATAAATTATGCGACATTGTAAGCGTAAGTATTTACCAACGCAAATAAGAAGCGTTTTATAATAAAATTAAAAATAAGATTTATATTAATAAGATATAAGTTACCCTCACGATAAAAGCTATTTATACGTGGTTAACAAATGTGAGAAATGTGTACCCTTGGCATCGTTGAATTTCCTTGTTTTCTAATTTAACCGTACATTGGAGCTACACAGATGATAATTTAGAACTTTTAAGAGAAGAAGTTATATAATGACTAGCAATTTGCAATATTCTCTTGACACTCACTCTGTTGCTCCATCGAATATGATGAGACTATATTAATCATTGAAGTGCACTAAAGCCAGCCGCATGAATCCCTTAATTTCCTGCTAACAGGCGTAATTGTCCTTGACGATAACAAGCGCAATTTTGACGTGAGTCAAATGAACGTATTCACCCAGTTAGGACACCTAGTCTCGACTACCTTGCAACCCTCAGATCCTTATTGTTCTGCTACGTTAGAGCGAAGACTGACGAAGGGGATGTGTAACGACCCTTCAAGCCTAGCGTTTTGCTCCTAATTTGTTAGACACACCTCGTCGGATATATTAATCATTCTTACTTTTGTAACTCTTCATATTGCAACGGGTATTTTAGAAAATTTATTTCAACAGTATCGATTATTACTTGCTGTTGAATGTAAGCTTTATTTCTTTGAAAGATTCTCTAGTTGTGTAATATTATCCTGTTACATATTAATTGTTTTTAAATAAGAAAGGATTTATATGTCAACTTTGATATTTTATAATAAAAAATTAAATTAACAGAAATAGAGAGACGCATTGTTAAAATTTACATTTTATAGCAGTACTTTCTAGGTGAAGGATTGGCCTACAATGAAGTGTCACGGTTAGATCCCTTATTTATTTATGTCACCACTGTGTGATCCTTATAAAATGCATACTGCGCACTCACCCTCCTTACTTTCCGCTCAATGCGCCATCGAAGACTCGTGCTATAGCATGCAAACTAAAAGCCCTTGCCTCCGGTCGGATGGAATGCGAGCGTATATTTCGCGTTTGCACTCAGATAGTAAACGACGGATATTCGTCACTTTCGTACAGTAGATTTCTAGAACTCGGATTAAACCTTCTTGAAATTCTCGATTGGAACATGCATGTTTAATATAATCGCACTTTAAGTTGTCTAATTACTATTATATCTATTGTAAATCCCTAATAAATCCCTAATAAATGTTCATGTTACAACAGATTATTTAAGTTATCATTTAAACGCTAAAAACTAGTTGAAATTATTTACTGGGTGTAACATCAGACTGCAATCTAGTTTGATAACTTTGAAAATATAAATCACATAATTATTCGAATGAGTTCGAATAATTTTAATACACTATAATTTTCACTTATAGAATTAATCAGAACGTTTATGTATATATCGAAGATGAATTTTATAAATTATAACGGCATTTCGGCAAGAAACTACGTACAAATGGCTATATGATATTCGATAGTTTTATCGAGTATGGGGAGAAAAAGCAACGCGAATGTATGTACTGCTGCAGTGCAATGCAGGTGCACATTAGTCAAGTTCACGAAGCCGAATGGAATGCATCCTGAAAAATAAAACTCTCGGCAAATGTGGCGCAATGCAGCAGGATTTCACATTAAATTGATGAAAACTAAATAGGAAAAGTCAGAGTTATAGATTAGATAAGCAGGTTATTTAATATTATACCGCGCAAAAATAATTTGAGTTCGTGTAACCTATTAATAAAATCACGGAAAGTAGTAATAAAATGAAATATGTATATGACAAGTCGATGACGAGTATCGATAATTCATTACCACACTAAGTAAACACATGTAACTGTCATTACTTAATTATTATTTATTTATCTTCATAATTTTTCATTACTGAATGTGTAATTGAAAACGTTACATTTGCAATATATCAAAAATGACGTAATCCTGATACATCATATTTATTCAAATATGCAATCTTTCTTCTTTATATAACAATCTGCGACGTCTACTGCTTTCATCATCATAAACTTTTGCAGACTTTATATATTACGCCTGTTACGGCGTAGTTAAATAAGGAGCTGCAACTCCTTACTTAAGAAACTTTCTTGTACAAAATAAAAAAAATTAAACTACATCGATTAAAGCATTTAAAACAAAAACATGAAGACCCATTTATTTCATTTTGAGAAAAAAAAAACGTTTATAAAAGTACTTAATGTAAAACTCAGCTCCCTGTATGATATTTTACTCGAGGGCCATAAAATGAGAAAGATTGCAGAGTGGAAAATTTAGAATGTTAACATTAAACCTGCGAAAAACTAAGGTTTATTACCAACCCGCACCACCACTTTGCTCAATGGCTCGTATTTCCTTCACAGAGAAATTGTTAAAAATTGCGAGTGTAAAACGCCTCTTTTTTTAAAAGCTAAAGTGGCGTTGGTAACCAAGCTATTAACTTGTAATTGCAGTCTTGAATGCTGATGAATTCATTCTGTCTGGCCTTTAAACTATTATTATGTTCATTTCCGACTATTAGTCTGCATGGACGAGATTAGGTGTACGACTAAAATTGTGGTATATGAAACATATCTAAACGGAAACGTATCTAAACTCATGTCTCGCCTGATTCTCTGATAAGCGTTTCTAAAATGTGACATACGAAAGCTCGACGCGCGGGACCACTTGTCACATTTTCCTTTATCCGGAATCGACTCCATCGTTTCTAAATTGCAAATCAACGGTATGGCAAGAATTTCGTAATGGGGAACAAGAATGTCGAACGATATTCGTACGTCGGTCCAGTTAGTCGGGTAATATTGAACTGTATCCTAATTAATCGACCTAACACATATTGAGTGTGAAGTTATATGTATTATAATTTCGATAGGGACGCGTAACAATGGATAGCGAATAAAAGTTTTTTATAATGCAAGATCGAGATTTATACCAGAGCCATTTAAAATTTGATTTGATTTGCGAAATTATTGATTTGATTTTTTCATCAATAAAGAGATGCGCTATCAGAAAATTAGTAATATAAATGTGTTGTAGGGATTCTTTTAAAATAAAAAATTAACATATCGTTTCTCATCATTGCTGAGAATATGATTAAACAGTAGAGAGATTGACAATTTTTACTATATCCTATGTATTTCACTTTATCTATGTCATTCTGTTTTTCCATTTAAATTTGTTGAATATTTTTAATGAAGATGAACGAGCTTGCAATTACGTTATATGACTGCTTCGATTTAAAATGTCATTTTTAGAAACTGCAATTTGTCAACAACTTTCTTTGTTTTTTTTTCATTCGTTAGATAAATTGAGACAACTTTAAATGGGATATATTAAAAAGTAAAAAATTCTAGAATAATTATTGAATAATTTTATTGTTTTATAAATATAAAAAAACAAATTTTGTTTAAATAAAAAATGCATAATCAATGGAAATATTAATCATACGTTACTTAAATAGCAAATAAGTTTTTTCGATATATTGGATTGATTCATAAATAGGTTCCACTATACTAGCGCTTCTAAATCACTTCTTCTTAGAAACCAGTATTATTCACGATATATAATTATTTTATCTGTTGTAAATAGTTAAAAATGTGTCACTTACAAATCAGTGCTTATACTGTTAGAATGTATTTTTAAATATAAAAATTAAGTTTATTAAATAAAATGCAATTTATTTATGAATTAATCCATTATTTTAAAGTACACAAAATTATTATATTTTCGAAAAATATAAATATTTTCATAATTTCATCAAACTGATTTAATGTTCAATATTTTAGAAATTTGTATTCTGCATTTTTATGCTTACATTTGAATTTTATGACGCATAATATATTGCATTTATAAATGACACTGTCAATCAAACTATCGATTCCGAAAATAAATTTTATCTATTATTATTTTGCATTATTAATTTATGGCGATGCATCAAGGACGATGTAAAGCACATATCAAAACGAGATTATTGTGATATATCTAGTAATAATTAAATTATTGCGAATAAATTAAATAAACTATATTAATCATCTATAATATACCAAGTGTCCTAAATCTATTGCAATATGCAATATGTGTGAAATAAATTTAGAATGCCTCGTATTATATATAAATTAATATGGAATATTAAATAATTATAAATTAATTAGCGTTGTTTAGTGTTCATGATCGTAATTAAAAGCTGTTTTCTATAATTAATTTTATATTAACATAAATGATTTAGATCCCGAGTAACATTGGAAAGAGAGCGACAGCAAATCTTTTGCTAAATAAATTCATTATTATTTTTCTGTTTTTGCCTCTTGATTTGGTTTTCTTAAGTAACATATACCGCTTAAAAAACAAAATATAAAATAGATTACTCGAATTTCCGCAAATTCTTTTAAGGAGAAAACGTACACGTTGCGATCGAAAAATATTTATATAATTTTAGATAAATTGTTAATACGCAAATTGCTTTAGTACAAAATCCCTGAAGCACTTTTGCAAACCACCGGAGATTTGTGAATTGCCGACACGGCAATATATATCTCGCTTGCACATTCATACAACGCATCCCTGACATTTCCTGTTGCATTCTATGTTCTCATTCCAATACAAAGTTTACGACGGCTCTTTGAAACGTTGGCGTTACCAAAGCGACAGCAGTTCCTACGTTTATCCGTATGACGTCCAAACTTCTCTCTCTTCCTTCCCTCCCAGTCTCTCGCTTTCTCCCACTATAGAAATATTATCGAGTCTCATCCATGGTTGCGTCCACCTTTTGCGGACACGCGTGCTTTCACGCTTGTCCTTTATGTTTGTGATCCATCCCTGCCTACATTAATTACCCACACTACTCTATCCTAAAAAGAATCCGCGCGTATACGCGACGCGTTCATTATTGTCCTTTTTCCAGTCGGACTATACCGGCGCATGGCGTCCGGAGTAAGATTAACGCCTCTCGAGATTGCACTTTTTTCCCGCTCGCCCACGGTCCACTCTTCCCGGGATTACGCTCCCCGTAAAAGGACCTTTTTTTCGCGGTTATTACTAGTCATTAGTGTTGGCGAAATAACTAACTGCCCGTGACATAATTTCCTCCCGCGGTTGTTATAGGATTAAACCAACGTGGCGTTACTTCTACGCGCGCCGCGCGCGCGCGCGATCGGTGTTTAGTTGTAATGCGATTACGTAGGGTCCACATGAGATCTGTTTTGTTTCTTCTTTCAGCAAGATAATGTTGTTATGTGGATAGAAAATATTGCAGTTTTTATTTAATGCGTCGTCATGCGGGGCACACTCGTCGTTAGCAAAAACTCACTCCAATTACCGAGAAAGAATTGTGTCGCGATTCATAAAGATCTTCATATGAACTACTGCATATTTTTCGTAACTAATGTTTTTCATTGTTGTTATATTGCTAATTTTAATATAATAGAAAATATTTTTTTTAATCACGATACTTTTTACATAAAATTATTTTCTTGCCTGTTTTTACAATATAGTTCGTACATCAATGGTTGAGTTAATAAATCGTCAATTTTCAATAATTATGAGGTAATAAATTTCAGAACATATAAAAATATAATTGAATAGCGACGAAATGTGCGCTTATAATTTCCTTCGCTGGTTTATATTGAATTACGCGAGTTTTATTCATGCTAAATTTCGTGGCGAGCGAGCGAGCGAGCGAGCGAGCGTGTATATAAAAGTAATTTCCACGAGTTTACAAAACAATTATTCGTCAATTTTGTATTCGCGACGATGGCGATGCAGGGTGGCTGCATAAGGATGCAACGGTGTGTTATCGTTCGGTGTGTTTCTCTTTTTTCTCTTCATTTTCTTTGCAGTTGCAACATGCAATAGCACGAGACTTACGGAGGAGACGTCGTCGTGGATTTGAATGCACGTTGTTTGCGACGGCAGTTAAGAGTCTTCGTAGCGAAGAGGAAGTGCGGTTTTGCAAAATTAAAGCGTTTTATTCAAATCGAATGTACTCGTACGGGGGGGGGGGGGGGGAGGAAACGAGAAAAACGCGAAGAAGTAGGTCGCAACGAGAACTCTCCCTACTCAGAGTATTTTTCTTCGCGCCATTATGAACACAACCATTTGTCAGTTCCGTCGCCCGCGAATCATCTCTTTCCATTGATGAAGCTCCCGGACGAAGAGTTAGGATAGGAGAAAACGAGAGAGGCAGGAAGTTATAATTTCTTAGGAAAGCCTGTCTATCATACCTAGAATTAAGTTCATTTAAGAAATTTTCGATTTAAGGTACAGTACGCAGAATGTGCTGGACTCGATTATATTTGATGACTTTTTGTACAAAATCGCTTAAGAAATATCATTTTCTATAACGTATGAATTCTCCCTTTCAATGTTACATTTTTCTCAGATATTTAAGTTACTTAATATTACATAGTAATTTTTATTTAGTTGTATTTTGCCATATTAAGGAAATGAACGTTAAAGAGAAGAAAAATTGTATTAAAATATTTTGTAAATTATTTAAATAACAACTTTTTTATATTAAAATATCAAATTTGTTAATCATATAAATTGATTAAGATATAGGTATATAAATTGTTTCAGCTTTAAATAATAGGTATTAGCTTGAATAATATGTCAAATAACTTTAACTTTGGTAAAACTGATATTTTTAATTAACACAAGAGTTACTAAAAGGTAAGCCAACCGGAGTAAGTCGAAGTGAGTTTAATAAAAAATTCGATTCTGCGTGCCGGACGAAGAAGTTTCTCGTGATAAAAGTTTCAATTTTATTATGTTTCATAAATACGGCGGTAGAATAGTTATTACATAGTTACCGGGCTATGTCGTTAAAAACGCGAGGAGCTTTTGATCTAACGTAATTGTTGCTCACGTTTAATAGCACGACAATATTAAGTTGCACAAGGCTCTCTTCGAACTTTGCTTACGCGAAACAGCTGAGGAAAGGGAAAAAAGCAGCAGCCTGTAATCTCCAATGACGTTGTTAATGCTAATACGAAACTTCATCGGGTTTAACGTAGAAGCGCGTTCACGTTACCGCGCTACGTGTTTGCATCTTGATCCGCGTGAATTTAACGCGACGACGATGCCGCCGCCGGTTCGATCCTTCGCATCCTCCTCTATACCTCTAGGAACAATGTGTTGATAGTTAATAGTTGCAGTGCACGCTTATCCAAATAACATGCTACGCGACGCGAGAGTGAAGAGTATAATCTCGAAATTTGTCATGGCCGGTCGCAATCGGACGACAAATCGGTACGATTCATAGTGAAAACGATATTATTGAGATCCTCGTTACTCGCGATAGAATGGGATTTCAGTCCTTAATCTATAATTTTCAATAGCTGCATTCACGCCGCACAATGGACACTGCATTCAGACATCGTATTCCGGCCGATGAGCTCATTCATTGCGATTGATGTTTATCCACGGCTTTAGGAAACAAAAAAAAAACTAAAAGAATGAGGTAGGAAATAATAGCAAAATCCGGAAAAATCCCTCGATGCCTTTAGCATTGGTATTTATCTCATTTCCTTTTAAATCGATTTTTTTCGGGGTATTAGCTTCCGAGTTAAAAACTGAGCAGAAAAATAACTAAAAATAACAAATGCAAACAACATATTCTTATTTTCTATTCCTCTAATCAATTCTAAGTGGATTTTATTAAAATATTGAAGATCATAAAAGGAATATAAAAGAATACTAATTGACCCTATATTGCGCGCATGGAGTGTAAAATATATCCCTTAGAAATCTATTAAATTTACAGAATAAAACTTTTTTATCGATTAAATGCTGCACAAATTGTTTTATAATTAAAGAACTTTTGCGTTTATCTTTATCTAGAAAATATATAGAATATTATCAAACGTTATTTAATTATAAATCGTCAAAGAGAACAATGAAAATTCAGATATAATGTTTGATATAATACATCTCATGCGAGTAATTACGTTAAAAACCCATGTGAGTAATGTAAGGTTAATTAAAATTTTCCTAAGTAAAGTTTGTTTCTATTTTGGAGCACATATACGTTCCCCAAAACAATCGAACGATTATTATAAAATTCACATATGATTAATTAATTTTTCATAATTTTCTAAAATATGTTTGCTTCGTACGACACATAATAAATCAATGTAAAACAGATTAGATTTATGACGCTTTCTCAATCGTTCGCAAAATAAATTGAATTTTATCGCACTTAATGGGTTCGACGGGACCGCATCACTATTCCATTGTGTAACCGTCATAATCGTTAAATTAAATAATACGATTGGAAATGACGCTCCAGCCAACTGATATAAGTGAGTGTTAAGTTCTTCTGGCACCGATGATCTACCATTTACTGTGTTAGATTCGATACAGATCGACGAAATGAGTCTTTATACGCGCCGACGTTGATGGAAAAGCTCCCTTGGTTCGTCAGACCAATCCGATTTTTTAGACTGATTTATATTAGACACGGAGATTTCAATTCTGCGCTTTATGCGATATAAATCAAAAGCTGCATTCCAGCCGCGAGAGTTGCAGGCTTTATCTGGTACACAAAATATCGCTTTGAAATTGATATCGGAAAATATAATTTATAGTCGTGCGATATAACTTGCGACGCTTTGCGAATTTTCATTTTACATTTCCTTAAAAACTTGCCTATTTTTAGAATGTTTTCTGTGTACATTTCTTCTCTCGGTTTACGGTCTACATAAAGAATTGCGAGATGCTCGTGTCTGAACGGTATGTTTACGGAGACTGCTTTGAGAAATGCGGAGGTGTAACAAGAATAGTTCAGCGACGTAAAGAGAATGTACCAAAATAAATACAAATACAAACAAGATGGAATACAAAAACGCGGTAAAACTAAAATTATAATTATTCAGATTCGCTTTTATTTTTACATCCATTGTTTATTCAATGTTATGCGTTTTTCATTACTGTTATATTAATATAAAAATTGTTTTTGTATTACATAGAGCAAGCATTATAATTTGTTTGAAAAATGTAATATTATAATCACCGGAATTTTTCGTTTTATTTATGTTTGAAAATATATTCATTTTTTCCTTCTTCTCCTTTTATTTATGGAATAAGTATTTTTCTTCTTTACGTGTGACGGAAGTCACGGACGATTAACGCGCGCATCGCAGAAAATCGGGTCACGTTGGAAAACGATAAAGCCATAAAGCTCGGGGAAACTTTTTTTCCTTATTAAAGAGAAACCGTTTCCGCAATTCCACCGCACAACTCTTTTCACGCAAGCGCCATCAAATTATATTGTGTTATTGTTTGCGGTTCGAACTCATGCCGACGCGGACGGCAATAACTCGCAGATGCGACTGCAGACTGCAGCGATCATGGCCCGACCAGTTAAACTCTCGAGTACGTAGTAAACTCGCCTTGATTCTACACGATGTCGATATGAATGAATTTTTGCCATACGATGCACAACATTTGCCATTACGTTGCATCCATCGCATCTTGCGCGTTCGCGAAACAAGATGAATAAGAGAGTTTGTACGTGCCCGAGATCGTAATTAGAAAATGTAAAATTCATTGCATAATCTTCGCTCGGCGCTTGATACAAACAGAATACGTATCTTCGAGCATCCTTTTGCTTGAAAATTTTTAAAAAGATTTAGATTATATCGAAAGAACTGGCTCGTATAAATTAATAATATTAATTGTACTTATTTCTAATTGAAATGACGTTGACTACAACGTTGAGATATTACGGTTTAGTAACCATAAATCCAGTAATATACTTTTATGTTCTTGTAAAAAATGGTAAATTTAATATAATATATATTTTTTAATTTAATTTAATATAGTTTAGCAATATATCGAAGGGAAGATTATTTTTACACATGGCGCCTTAATCGATCTTCCTCGCATAAAATTGTTTTAATTTGCAAACATATGTCGGAAATCCCTCTCAATGTCACATTCATATCGCGCGACATTCAACGATCGATATTCAGCAGACTGGGTGATTTCCCGCGGAACATAATTTTAGACCGTGCGCGAGTATTCAAATGCATTCTCGCAATGACGATTTTTATTTGAAGGCCGACGTATCTTTGGTTTATGAAGACGGAAGGTCAGTATTGACCTCCAGACGTCGCGTTCTAAAGCGGAGTTACGTCGATAAAGCTACGAGCGAGGCCGCAACCATAAACGAGAGCCCATATCATCTTTGACGAATAACCGATCCGCGGAAGATGGATGTAAACGCGAACACGGAGCACACGTAAAACATGGACGGGCTAAACGGCCGCAACAACCTCGAGAAAAAGTCGATCGGTCGTCCCAATACGACGTAATCGCAGATTTGCATCTCCGCGAGTGCGGAAGCATCTCACTTTCTGTATGCAGTAGCGTTCCTGCGACGCAGTGTCGGGAATATACCGTCGAGCAAGAGAAAAATTGTTTTAAACAAAATGAGTACCTAAGATAGATATTTTATTCTTCCTCGTGGGAGTATTGTATTCTTCCGCTACGCTTCGGCAAACCGTTCGATCGGCTTCCTCACTCTTCATGACAGCCAGTATGGAAATGAGGCATTTTCACGTCTCGAAAGTGTTATATCGACGTGAATGTAACGGCTTGATATATTACCTTTATCGCGCGGATCCCTTCGATTCGACGATACTATGAATGCGGAAACATCGTTATCGAGGCACGTCGTAATAAACTTTAACCGTCGAAGTATAATGGAAAAAGGGACAGTCATCTTCCATTGTATGCTTTAGTCTGTGTCATTAACATTTTCTGGCGAGAAAGAAGAGAATAAAATATACTTTAATATTGATTACATTTGCAAAATTTTGCCACCTTCAATTTTTTACTACATCATTTATGCATGTAGTAAACAGAACCAATTGTGCACATTAAATAAAATTTTATATGCTGAGAACACTTTTCCAAAATAAAGATAATGTCCACAATTGTGGTAATTTTAATTCTATAATCATTATGTCGATTAATTGTGTCAAAAGATACTTTCGGGAGCAGCAATAAATAATTTTATCATATAATTTTGTGCTGTGCATATCATGTTAAATGCTTGTCACAAGTTTAATCGTACACTTATGCGTTACCTTGACTTTCAAGTTACATCAGCTTGAAAAGTTTTCCTACCTTTCGTATATACGTATAATCCGCACCTCGAGTTTTATATATACATTGCTTTGTATTATTATATTAGAACAACATTCATCTGAGCAACAGAGTAACTTCATGAGATACATATAAGCCCAATCTCACGTTTCATCCACACCGTCAGTTATCGCGCATAAAGCTCTTGACAGAGTTTCTGTAAGATGAGCGAGCGGTAGTTGGTCCCTTCATCCGGCCTGACTTCACCCATGCAAGTTAGACCGAGAGCGAGTTTCAGTTTGACAAATTAACAATGAGCCCTTCGCCCCAAATTTGCTTTTGCCAGACTTTGTGTGGTTCGCAAGACGCGTTAATGTTTCCGGATTCCGTCACAAATGTGAAGAATTTGCTTCGGGGAGAAATCATATACATGTATATATATATATATATATAGCTAAAGTTGTTAATCTTTTTTTTCGTGTATATATATATATATATATACACGAAAAAAAAAGATTAACAACTTTAGCTAAAATAGTCGCAATACACGGACAACTAACACTCTTTGCAGGGAGAACAAAAGGTTTTGCTACTATTGCTAAACTATAGCTCGCTTGCTGCAAAAAATATAGCTCCTGCTACAAAAAATATTAGTCACCCACATCTCACGACTAAATTTAGCCAAATCTTTTCCCGTGTGTGTATATATATATATTATATGTGCATGCATATGTTTTAACATTTTTAATTTAAAGTTGTTAGTGTTTTTACCTAACCCAGCATTGCAGAAATGTACCTTAATGTAAAGTAATTACAAAATATCTCTTTAAAAATGTGTGAGTTTACTCATACAAAATGGTTTAGAATTTTCTTTTCTTTTTTCCTCAAAAACCACAAAGTCAAATTCTCGTACTATAATACACATAAATTGTAAAACCACCAGGAATAGCGTTTATTAAGAAACGCATTTTCCATGTTCATAATCTGAAACCAAATGCTGAAGCAAAGAGTAAGCAAGGGATTTTCTCTAACTGCTATTTGTATAGAGTTTTCGAGGTCCTACGGAAAGCTTAAAAGCGAATTCCGCGCACACGTGAAAACTTATGCGGATTTGTATTTAAATGTTATATGAAATTTTAAGCGTCGCGTGTCTTTGTATACGCGAGACAAACGAGTAACGGAATTAAGTTTATATTAAAAGCTCGAAACGTATGTATGTTTGCTGTGGAATGCAGCGCTCGGTCTTTACCGTCAAAATGTAATATCTTTCATTGCGCGCTCGCGTTGTACGCGATAGATACGCCTGTCGGAAGGATAGTCGCGCGAGTACTTCAATACTTTGAACGCTCTTCAACTGTGTTCCGTGATGAGGTTATTAAATCTTCTTATCTCAGTCTTCCTCGTGTCTTCATTTTCCGCGGCGAATATTAAGCAATAACGGATATCTAATTAGCCGATGGCGGCTTTCATCCAACTTATCTCTTTCCACGCTTTACTATTACGATACACCGGAGGTACGCGTTCTCCGCTTCCGCCGGCGACGATAGACCGGAGAGCGAGCTTTCGAGGAAGCTCCGGAATTAGGTCGGCGAATGAAAACAAGAATAAAGAGTTTGTCTTCCGTCACTATCTCTGGTTACAAATACCTTGGTTTTCTTGCGGTAATAAATAAAAATCGCAGTACGTAACGTTTTGTTGTAGTCATAAAATAAACAAATAATCTCAACATATGTTTTGTACCTCACAGCTTTATAAAGCATACTTTTTTATACAGACTCGTTTTAGACACACACGAACGAGTTATTTATATAAAAGACAGAAATATGGCGATAATTAAACAACGCGGTTGTATTTTGTACTATTTTCCATATTCCATGTTACTTATTGTACTCTTAATGGCAATAATTATACGCGTATAACACACATACGTGCACAAATTTATCGAGTCAATCGGAACAAAAGTTTTCTCTTTGCAGTGATACTGTATCCGTCAGAGTTGCAATTGTTAAACGCGCGCGGAAGTGCAATTGCCGATTTTGAGCTTTGCGATGTGAGCCGGTAGGATTAAAGTACGTGCCTTTGCAGCGGGAAAAAGCGTTCAAAGAAAATAATTTCAGTTTCGTTCATAAAGCACTTCTAACATTATAAATTCTGGTGTATAGCTTTGTGTCGGCCGATGAAACCATGGGAGTTTTATCCCCGATAACTGCCGAAAGGCGTGGAATTTCTATGATATGAAAGACAAACGTGCGAATTTAATGCGTAGATTTTATTAGCCATTTCAGCAGTTTACGGCAGTTGTTTCGAAAGATCAATTAAATCCGGATTAGAAAAATCTTAGGGTAATAAAAACTATTTTTAATCACACGGTTACGATCCATAAAATGGCTAAAATTATTGATACCGACATTTATTTTTACTGCTATCGAGACGATCAAGATGGATTTTTTACTATTTTAATTTTTAAACATAAAATATAAAATATAATAGCGAAATATAATACGGAATAATGTAATATTGCATAAAATGCTTATGTATATGAAATTTCTGTTAAAACTCAGTAATAATAAAAAATAAAACTATATATGTAAGATTATTTATAGTTATATATTGTATATATTAATATATCTTTTTAAATTAAAGCTAATATAATTTATACGTTTAATTGTTTAACAGTTGAATTTTAATTTTTACAAAAAACTGACAGGAAAATCAATAGAAAGATATGAATGTAATATGTTCTCGTATGTTTATTACATGCCAGATATAATTTTTAGTTCGTGCACTTTTAAGTTAATATTTATAAAAATATTATTTATATAAATGTAATAAATATGTTACAAATACTTTTTAATATACAAATAAATGTTATCTTATGATCTGATTATAATAAGATCTCATATTTGTATATAACAATAAAAATTTTAGATCTGTCAAATCACATGATTATTATAATTGTAATTTATGTAATTATTACAATGTAAATACGGTGATCGCTAATAATTATTGAGAAATTTATTCACATTCATATTGGGCATAAACTGTATGAAAATAAAACGAAACACAATTAAACAATCACGTTAAACTTTTGTGAGCTGCACGCGTTCGATATGCGGAATAAAATGCCTATTACTTCATTGAAATATTGTTCCACTTTGATGTTGGTAATTTATTTGCAAATTTGGTAGCATCATTTTTAATATATGTGAACATGGTACAAAGTTACTTATGTCTTTTTGCATGAATTAACGTACAGTTTATAATATTGTCACATAACTGAATGAGCAAGTCGCAATTTTCGTTCATCATTTACGATCAATACGGAAAATAAATGTAAAATATTAAACCGACAAATTATAAACAGCTTACGTAAATAACTAATTTAAAAAAAATTTTAATACCAAAATAATGTCTTTTAATTAATTTGAGATGAACTAACTACTTTAACAACATTTTAATTTAAGACGTAACTTAATTGAAAGATTATTCAAGACAAAAGATTAAGAAAAAATTGAATCCCCTAATTAAACTTATCTTTAGAAAAAAAAAACTGATCTCAAATCGTTTGCAAAAACAATAGTTAAGAAAAAATGGCAGTAGTTCTATAGGGGCTTTTGTATTTGAAATCTGATAACATAGCAATTACGAGGGAGTATTTACGTTGTATATTTGCAAAGAGAAAGATGGAAAGAGAGCGAGCGAGCGAGAGAGAGAGAGAGAGAGAGAGAGAGAGAGAGAGAGAGAGAGAGAGAGAGAGAGAGAGAGAGAGAGAGAGTGGGAGAGTGAGAAAAGGAGATTAGATCGTTGCTCGGTAAAACGCTGAAACTCGGAAAGCGCAATGACGTTCTGACCAGAGAGAATTCGTGAAAAGAGCAAGGTGCGACGCGGAGGCAACCCGGAAGCCACGTCAAGCCGAGGCAGGATCAAAGGACACGAAAATCACGTGGTGGGCTGGTCGATGGCACAGGGTGAAATGGAAAAATACCGAGGTTTCTTCTAACACCCGTGCGTGACAGACGACAGAAACGCCAAAAAATGAAAGAAACGTCCCTGGAAAAGGTGGCCTGCTTTGCCGAGTAACGTTTCAGCGAGCAACTTCATCCTTATATGTTTCCTAAGTGGCAGAAAGTCGGTTCGTTACAGAATCGAATTTTTCAGTCCGAGATCGTTTCTTATATAGAAACTTCGATCAGCGGAAGAACGATACTGCGGGAAAGTAGTGGAGCAAATAGGTCACGCTATATTTCCGTGTAAGGCAACCTTACTCTTACAGCAATATTGAACGCTCGTGGATGCCCTTCTGTTAAATTGACTATCAAAGACATTAAATTATAAGAAAATTGATTATTCTTAAATCGCTCGCAACATATCGTTCAGATTTTTCTTGTAACCTTTAGATTACTATGTAGATGATAAGAAGAGTATATTTTTATATCACATTGCGTCTAATCTTATACTATTTAATTTACTTCTATAACTCGATTTTATCGTATTTTATTTGTTGCGTGTACATTATAAAAAGCTTTTTAACAACTGATACAAAATTACGATTAAATTATCTTACGATTTCATGAGCACTATGGTTAAGGATGACTGAGCGCAGGTGCATTAATCAGAAGGAAATGAGAATGAATTTTGCACGACTAAGTATCTGGTCTAGGTTGTGGCTGAATTTGGTATAACTCGAGACCCGAGTATCTATGCCCCGTTATAATGCCAGGAAACTCATATGGACATGTGGGATGAAGGTTTCTCCGGAATACCTAAAATTTTTCCGGAGCCCTGTTATTAGATACAGCTATGTAGACATTGGTATGTACAGATATATATGCATTGCACATGCTTTATACACTTGCTATTACCGAGAACATGCACCAATATGTGTGGTTACCCTAAATTCTGCCCGACCCGCTAAATTGGTCGCGAGATAACTCTAAAAAATTACATGCACACGGAAAAAATTTAGCTTTTAGTAGTAAAATATGGATAACTAATATTTTTTGCAGCAAATTATATGTTTTGCAGCGAGAGCTATAGTTTAGCAATAGTAGCAAAACCTTTTGTTCTCGCTGCAAAAAATGTTAGTTGTCCATATATTACGACTATTTTAGCTATAGTAGCTAATCTTTTTTTCCCGTGCAGAACACACTGAGCTATCATAAGTTACACAAATAAATGTTATTTCCTCTTTTAATGTCTTATTTTTTCGATGATAGATTTTTTATTTAAGTTGCAGTGTTTTTAAATGCGAAATAGCAAAGCTATTTAAAATCGAAAATTATATGTTACGTTAATTAGTCAGACAAATATAGTTATATTTTCTTTATTAAAATGTTAAATACTTCTTTCAACTGTTTCTTTAATTTTGTTAAGACACATACGACTTAATATTTAAATTAACGTTTCATAAACTCAAAAAATTCAAGAAATATAGATGTATAGTTCGACATTTTAATCAATTAGAATTAACGATTTATCGATTCCTATTTTTTTTTATTATTCTTCTATTTGAATTTTGATGAGTTATCACCGCGTGCTCGCGACTGCTCATTTGGAGCGCATTTTTGCTGCTTATCCACGCGGAAATATCTGGTGTTTATTAATTCACCTCGTGTGCAAATTGATTCGTAAGCGTTACGGATGTGCGATCCGATGTATCGGAAAACGAGCGATAAGTGCGGTTAGCGGGTGGCTGGCAGAGGCGGAACGTGAAATTAGTTACGTCGACGATATATTTCGACTCGCGTACTCTGACCCAGTTCGGTAGTGCACGGCGCGCGGTCGACTCGTCATTACCGTCTGGAGGATGGCCAAAATATCCAAACGCGAGACACTCGGAAAACTCGTCGTGTGGCCGATACCGTTATCTCGGCTTTTGCACGTGCACACAACGGGGGTTTGCTTTTGAAGCGATCGAAGCGATCGGCCGCGCTAGGCACTTTCGCGCCATCGTGATATATCCGTAACGCCTCTCCTATGCGTACTCGAATTACAGTCGCCGCTGTAAATATCGACGTTTCCGCAGCAACGTACAGTTGGTCCGTTAGACTGCGGTCGGGCATAATCTGCATCGGACCACGATTGGGGTCTGCGCGAGAGGCTGCCGATGGGTAACTTGTTAACGAAGTGGGCAATGTCCATCGGGAACGAAATGCACGTGCGCTGCGCTTGGTGATATATATATGTATATATCACTGACGAAATTCGCGAACGATTCCGGCGCTTGCCGGAAGAAGGTATATGCTTTGCGCAGCCAAACCACCTCAGCACATAGGAATTGAAAGATAAACGAAAGTTAGAAGTTATCCGTGAATTTTCGAAGGTTAAACATTTTCAGCTTGACAGGATATGTAGGAACTTAATTTTTTTGTGAAGAGAATTGAATAAACTGTCACGTCATAAAAGTTCAATCGGAATGGCCTTAGCGTACGTTGCAATTTTTTTACTTGCAATATTCTTCGGCAAGAAAATAATTCTTTAACAGTATAAGGTTTTTCCTCGCATAAATGTGCTTCTTAGATTTATGTTTGTAAAATATATGCATTCCACCTTTTAAGTTGCGATCCTTTTGCAGAAACACCATCTCGTATCCCGCAAGAGGAAACTGTACTTACAACGCGATAAAAAGGATCAATCGTTTCTCGATTAAATGTCCTTCCCAGATTTATGAGCTCGCAGATATATGCGTTCCGATTTTCGAGCCGCAGCAAGCTTGTTCGTAGCAAGCCTGCCGTTCCCTACCCGTTTATCATTGTATAACGATATGTCGCAATTTGTAAAAAAAAAAAAAAAAAAAAAAAAACATATCTATGCGGCAATGTGACGGCAGGGCAAAATTTAGCGAAAATTTATGTAACTTCTGCATAATATATTCGATTTATAATATGTGAAAACATACACAGGGATAACGTCGTATACGGCAACGCATAATTTTTGCAATAGCAATATCGAGGTACGCGATACTATTGCGATACCATTTCTTCTTAAGTTTTATGTTCCGTTGGTAAATATAGTCGAGTTTCGAGCAAATCGCGGTTAACTAAAGTACCATCTCTTTTTATAAACTCGCTACGTGCGATCGACCAAAAATGCCGGTTGTTTGCTACTTTCTTGAGAATTTTCGTTTAAGTCGAGACAATATTCCCGTAAAAATGTGCGCCCTACTTCCAAACTGCTGTTTGCTCTTCCCGCGTCTGCTTTTCCTTCCTTTCTGATTGTCTCTCCGACCTTTCGACCGCGGACGGTCCGGGCTTTCGTTTTGCTTTCCTTTCTTTTTTTTTTCCTCTCTTCCTTCTACTCAGCCAAGGGTCGGGACCCTTCACAATTGACGCGGGTGCCCTAATGATGTCCACCAACGAATCTTATAATCATTCGAGTGCAAACCGCGAAAGGACGGAAGGTTCGGAGTAATTTTAGTGCGTCGTAAATTCCTAACGTTGCGGTTAGCTGAAAGGAGGTCCCGATATCGATCTTGAAACATGACTATTGTTACGGCGCAGCATAAGGCACAGATTGCGATATCCACGATATATCACATTCTGCAGCGTTCTGTAGAATGTAAGAGGGTGTTGCTCGTAACAACCGTTTTGGGAGAGCGTGAATAAGTGTTTATTGTTAGATCAATAAAATATACAATATCATTATTATGTGTTCAGGATAACGCAAAATTTCAGTCGTATGTGTGATAAAATCGGTTTTACACTACTCTCGCGTTGGCAATTTGTGCTATATTGCCGTTTATATTTGTATGAAAAAATATATATATATTTTTATAATATAGAAGAGGATGTAGGAAGGAATACACGAGCGCTTTTGACATTTGCAAACTCCACGTTTGTGTACTGTACTTTCATTATAATAATTATAGTAAAAAGCATTTGTTCTATTGGCAGTTGTATTATTCCATAATAAGCACTTTTGCAAACTATTATTTAATACATCGTTCGTAATCTCATAATTCAAGCTTTGTACTTTCTATGCGGCTCAAATCGTAAACTTCTGAAGTACATCGTTGCAAAACGAATAATTTTCATTAAACGAAACTCCGGCACCGTGCCAGAAAATGCAAAATGACTGTGCAAAACGTCTAACTGGAATACGATACGCGCCCATGTGCGCACGAAACGTCCACCTCAGGCATAGTTTTTCATCGGACTATTTACGCAGTTGGTAAATGATAAATCGCCATAGGGCTGCTGCGAGCCTCTCGGCGAATATTCGACAATCGATGTAACTTTGCGCAGCAGAATTTCGATTATTGCGGCTTTATCGGATGGAAAAATCGTGTTGCGCTTTGGATGAGGGATTTTAACGAAATGTTTCGCAACAGCCAATTTGTTTCAGCTGTTTCCATTTATTCGATATAAATGTTTCGACCACGTTTATCGCATTTTCTACGATGCATACATGTAGTTGGATAGTTGTACCATTATGAATTATAATGCGAAAAAGCTCTTTTATTATAAATACTCACGAGAAATAAAATTAATGTAATTTTGAGAGATTTTGGTAAAAATTATCTACATGTAAACTTCTATTTTTCTTTTTATCCTTGTTTCTGTTGTTGCCATATTTATATTTATAATAATATCTGTAATTATATATACATTTATGTATTTATATTCATTGATTTTTATAATAAAATACATGTTATCTTTTAAAAATTAAATATAATTAATTGCTTTCGCTATTTGAGTTTCTTGCGACATAAAGAATGATTCTGAATAATAATGAATGCAATCTCATTATCTCTTAAGATAAGTTTACGCATTTAGATGAAAATTATATCTATCCCTCGCGTTTCTCTCCCTAAATTTGCCCGGAGTGATAAATGGGCACATAAGTAGAACCAAGAAAAAATGTTAAGGAAACTTTTGACCCTTAAAGAACGCGCGTTAGAGACGACAGCTTAAGCTAACGACCGCGCGAATAACTCCATTAGATAAATTATTGCCTCCGTTCGATCGCGCCAGTCGCAAAATTGCGCGTAATAATGACAAATAAATGAATAGGTATCCGTTGGCGAGTTAAATTTGTTTCGATTATTCTGAAAGGTAGCATTTGTTCACAATTATCATTGATCGTCGAGCTGTATCCATCCAAAATATCAACAAGTTGTATATACAAGACACCCCAGCACACGTGCACGCACATTACGTACGTTACCCATGGCTGTGAAGAAAAAAGGCAATCTTTCGTGATCCCTATTAATATACTTTGATTATCAAAATGTCTGAGATTGTATTGTAATAAATAACGCGCTTATTCTATATTTTACACTCGATTGTGCAAGACTTGAAGGACAAAGACGCGAAAGATTGTTCTTGTAAATATCATAGCGATATCGTCAAAAGTCAGGATGAGAAAAAAGTTCTCGCGCGAGCGAACGAAATGTCGAGTAAGCATGAGGATTGACGTGGGTATTGATCTAATCAGAGACGTTCTCGCATTCTAGGCCCCGGGTCACGGATGCGTCTTGCGGGAAGGAAGCCTTTGGTATTGAAATTCGGAAGAGCTCCAAGATTGCCTCTCGAAAAAGCAGCCGGAAATCGCTTTATAGGCAGACAGTGATATATAGTATTCAAGTGTTATATTATCGGTTTATCGCGGGATTCTTCGATTGTCATTTCGCATGAGCTGGAAATATATTACGGATTTACGGATTGAATTTAAAGATTGGCTAATACCAGTTAATCAGTTAAGTAAGAGGTTTTGTATTTTATATATGTGCCATGTTAAAGATTTATTATAAATGCAAAACCGGAGTTTTGCATTTTAATTTGTTAAAAGAAAACTTCAACAGTTGCGAGTAATAAATCGGAAGATTTTCATCCTACTCGCAAATCGGTACTCCTTAGGCGTCCAAGTAAACGTTATCGATACCCACTCATTATATTCTCCAGTTGTGATGTATCAATTTGGTGCTCTACCATTAAACTGTAATTTGAACTTGATCAATCATCCGCGCTGCAAGCTAAGCGCAGGAAATGAACTTGCCAGATCGCAGATTTTGTGAGAAAGAAATGCCCCTAGGGATCGATGAAGTGTTCCCCGCCCCGATCTAAATTCTCGTTCGACGACCACTGATACATTTAAATGGAAGAAAAGAACTCATAAATTTACTTTGTAATCTACGGTTTCTGATTTTCGTTACGAATTATATTACAAAGTTGCTAATTAGAAAATAATAAATTATTTTTGACGTACAACCATTTTCCTAAGATAAAAGGATGATCATATCAAAGATAATATTTATATTTGCGAAAAATATTCCTCATCGAAGATAATAAGTGGAATACGTGTGAAAAAGAATCGGATATAGACCTAGGTGGGATCGGAATCAAAAGATAGATCAATCGAAGCGTGGACCGACTTTATGGGCAAAAGGCACGTACACCACTCACGTTTCCAAGTGTTTTAAAGAAAATCGCTTATATTTCATAAATCTTACCACGCCGAAACGCTCAGCTCGCAGTTTGCACCGCACAAGGGTTCTTCGAGGAAAGTTGAAGATTGTGCGGAAGCGTGAGAATTGTGTGAATTTCGCTCGTTACGCGTTATGATTGTTCCTTTACTTACGCTAACGTTGGCGGTACGTTTAATTAAGTTGCTTAGAGTGCAGCCGAAAATGTGACGCTATATCTTTCCACGCGATTGTAACAATTAAGATAGTACACGAAAGTTATCTTGTTAAAGTAATTTCAAAGAAAACTGGAAGCCTAAATAATGGCGTGCATGAAGCACTGTAATATCATCAAGCATGTGGAAGAAATAAAATAGGTAGAACCCTTTTTATTTGATATTTTCAAATGTAAGTAGTATAAATTCACGGTCGTAGGAATCAATAAGCAAGTTGACACTTGTAATTTAATTTCTTTCAATTTCAAAGAATATTAGTAATAAATAATTGTATCTCAATTAACAATTTTATATTTTTAACCAAAAGATTAGTTTCTTATTTTATAATTTCGATTAAATAGCATGTATACATAATGATGTCTCTCAAAGTTCATCAGTTCGCAGATTTGAATTATGTGTAAAGTTTCGAATCAGAAACGTTCTTGTGGCTGTTGTGCGTTAGTCCGTTTTTACATCCTGTGAAAATCGAT
Organism: Temnothorax unifasciatus; assembly: GCA_030770225.1. Taxonomy (NCBI): domain Eukaryota; kingdom Metazoa; phylum Arthropoda; class Insecta; order Hymenoptera; family Formicidae; genus Temnothorax; species Temnothorax unifasciatus. The sequence goes on from JASTWK010001211.1 coordinate 26,410, forward strand.
ACTTCTGTCACCTTCTCGTCCGTCATCAAGGGCGTGATGAGGATTCTGTTTCGATGGCGCGGGAAGAGAACAAATATCAAACCTGTGTCGCGACAACCCACTTTCTCGCAATTAAGAATAACAGCACTGCGCTACCGTCCAAACGCGTGGAGAGCATGGAGGCAATATTAAGACGTAATGATACCATATACGATATTATAAGTTATGGTACACGAGAGCGTACGACCTATATGTCCTATGTATACCGTGCAATTGCCTAGTTAGAATCTCCAAACTTTGGCGAGAGATAACCGGCTAAGCCCGCAAGATAAAATAATAATATGAACTCGGGAGCTCAACTGTTATAAAATGCCGAAAGGAGTATCACGTGAAATGCCGTGAAATGCCGTGAAATGCCGCACCGGCTAACGTGGCAGTTATAAACGACTAGGTGTGCATAGCCTTGGCCATACAATTAATTATACAGTCGCGAGCAAAATAACTGTGACAAAGTCACGGTGGTAAATTTGAATTTAAATTTAAGTGTATTTTTAACGAGTCTTCTCTCATATTTCCGAAGAAATTATCTTCGGCGTTTTAGCGGAATTAGATGCATGGAGAATATACTTTCCATAGCATAAAATCATCTTTTAAATTTAGTGTTCAACGATCTAATTTTACGGAACAATCGATATACTGAAATATTTAGAGCACTTACATATAAGTGCGCGAGTAATAAGTTGGTTTTTCCATGAAGTTCGACAGTTAAAACCCTTAGGGCCGGTTGTTCCAACCTTTTGGTAAACTAACTAATAATTAAATCATATATATGTCTTTGTTTACATTAGACAAAGATAGACATATGATTTAACTATTAGTTATTACCAACAGATTGGAACAACCGGCACTTAATCTATATTCTTAAATATATAATCGAATATTAACATAATATGATCAAATATATCGAATATATTGAATATTAATATTTGGTTACTATTATAGAAACAATTCTAAAATGTATTTTCGTATTAATTCATATACTATATTTTACTTCGAAAGAATTTTCGCCTAACAGCGCGAGGTAATCACTCTTATAATAATTCAACTCTGAAAAGCGGATTGCTTTTAGGCGACGTAATTATATGGAATATGGAATTTCGTCGAGAGTGATCGTCGGGGCTACCAAGAATTAAAGGGGTTGGCCCATCTGCCGGTCAGTGGCACCATAGTTAACGCGCGTCTGTCTAGCTTCCAAAATAATGTCTCACACGAATCGATACGCGGTATCGTAACACCCAGCGACCATCGTCAAAGGCATCGCATTTTGGAGGGCAAAGGAAAACCGCTGTAACCGGCATGGGCAGGTCGGCCACGGCCGGAGGGGACCGTCCGCCAGATACGTTCATTGTTTTCTCGTACCAGCGTTAAAAATAGCACATAACCGTCCCTAAGTGAATTACCCTATTCAGTGGGAGACAATGTTGAGAAGAGGAAGGAAGACAGAAGAAAAAAGTAAAAGAGAGAGAGAGAGAGGCTTCTATATCTTCGCCGTCGACTCGTACACCTGTTGATGGACGTTCCGCCTACACTGCCTACAGGATCAAAGAGATTCCATTGCCGTTGCCGAAACAGGCTCCTGGGAGGACTTTCAACGATGCCCCCGTCGAATAGTAAGGCGACGTGTAGTCGCGTCAAAAGCTAGCCGCGTTACTTGAAAATTCGAGTAACTGAGAAATCTCGTTAGCGCTCGGCGATGTAGATGCCTCGCAGAACGCTGATGAAATAACATCTCGGGGATTTAAATATCAGAGAGCCTCGGCGATGTCGACATGACTCTCGGGGTGTCTGAATTTTGGATTGGATTGCTCAGGACATGTCGAGTTTTCGCTGTGACAGCGGTAAGTGGATTACAATGCGCTTTGGGGGATTAGAATTTCCAACTTAATTACAAATAAAACATGAAATGGCATTTATTCTAATTTGCGGCTTTTCTCGATGTTCCCCGTGTTGTTGAACGAAAAATTGTCACGCAAAAAATATTATTCTTTTAGTGATTACATAGCTCTAAACTATTTTGCTATTTGGGAACCAAGGTAAATATTTGCGCGTGTACTTGCTTGTATGAAATTTATGTAAATTAAAACTTGTACAGGATTTAGATTAAAGTAAATTGAAACTTGTTTAGATTGCATATTATTTTTCGATTTTCACATAGAATATTTTAAACAATTTCAAGCATCTGTTTTTTCTCTCGAAAATCTAACAATATATCAAGAGAGTTTCTCCCGAAATTGAAATCAAAAACATACCGCGTCTTCTTGGCAAATATCGACAATCCCAAGAGTAGTGGTTAAAATCGTTTGGACGCATCTTGAAATGAGACCACATTCTGCTGTCTATATTCTGTTGTTTTCTTTCTTCTGACAAAATATTGTCTCGTGGAAAGAGATAGTATAAACCTGATAAAGCCTTTATTGAGTCTGCACGTGGACACGCGAAACAAGAGAAGCGAGAGGCAAGACGCGCAGACGAGGTCGAACAATCACTCGCAGTTATAACTGCTCAAAGACATTTTCATTTTGACGATACAGGCGAAGAAGTTTTATAATGGGCCGGATTGAGAGAGGAAAGAGAGGAATGACGTGAATTAACAGCGGCCAGACGTTCATTGTACGATCGCTCGGCGCCATGTTTCCTCTAATTGATTTCTTACTTAGCGACGGAACTTTTCGATTGGACTTCCGGAGAATTTCGTGAGAGTGCGACGGAATTCGAACGTCGCGACGTTTAACTGTTCGCGAATCGTGAAAGTAAAGTTCTGAATATTTCATCCTTTTTACAGCTATATCGTCCTATTACAGAATGGAACTTTAGCCATTCGTTGGTAATGTTCATAATAAATTCTTTAGCAGCAATCACTTCAATTTCTCGCAAAAGACTATTTTGGATAAAAATTTAGATAACACTATAAACAATTTTGTAACATATACCATGATTATTAATATATTAGTTATGAATAACATAGTTATCAAGTATAGGACTCTTTCAAAGCATATATCAAAAGTAATTACTTTCAACGAGGGTTTCCTTTGTTAAAGCGTTAGTACAGGTTAAACCGTTAATTTTGGTTTACAATATGGCACACGCAAATGTCAATTTTCATTATCCAGCGTCATTATATTATGCTTCCAACTCCATTTTCAATAACTAAACGGTGTAATTATGTTATGAATAACAGAGTAAATTTCGTTGTACATAAAGTCATAAATATAATTTATTTATACTAGAAGTTTGTTCATAAATGTCCGAATATATCATGATGCTGAATCATTATCCATAATCGGATATTTAACGTCCGAATTAACCACGAAACACAACACGACAAATTTTTCGTAAGATGTAGAATGAATTTGGATAATTTTTGTACGATACGCGCGCAGGTTCATTGAACATTCTGAAGCTACGTTGCTATAAAGTTCTCGACGCGCAAACCCGTAAGCCATCAGTCACGGATTAGACGAGACTGAAACCTAACACCGGCTAATACCACCCCGGCGATTTCTGACAACGTGACTGAATTTCAGCGCGATTTCCAGATCGGGTCACGCGAGTGTTACCAGGTGTATTGCATGCATACGCATGCGAATAGTTTTATCGTATTTACGTAGATATCAGCAATGTTGAATCCGATAAATATCAATATTGAGTCTGTGAAAAAAATGATTGCTGAAAAGTCTGTTTTAAGCTTTCCCGGTTTTTAGAATATAAAATAACAAAATAGTTGTTCGTGGAAAAATTGCACGAGATCAAATTGTATAAGCACATTCGACATTAAAATATCAATAAAAGAATCACATCTAATCTCTCCTCCCTTGATCCATTTCTCCTTCGCTGTGCCATTTAATGGAATTCAATAATTTTGTTAATCGTTTCTTTAAAATGTCAATTAATTCAAATAACTCTCCGAACAGATATTAAAATATATTTCCAGCGTGAAAGAAGCGGAAGTTGCTCACTGCTTCTTCCTCGAGAAATCAGTTCAAAGTTCCTCGCGGCAGTCTTTTCCCCGAGAGATTTTTCTATATCGAACCTTACCCATACTTCACAGTAATCAATCGTACTTAGCATCTTTCTCGACCTAAATGGGGTCGGAATTATAAGTCCGCCAGTCCGGGGTAAAATCGTACTATTCGAATTTTCCTCATCGTTCGTCCCGCTTCTCTTTGCAGTTATCTTCATTTTCACTCGGGCCGTCTCTCCATCCTCTATTTTGCGCCAGGAAAGTGGTTTTATTAGTGATGTAAAGCTGACGGAAAAACAGACGGCGTATAATCGTACTTTGGCTAAGGGAAATCGGCTTCTTCCATTAATCCGGGAATAACATAATATTAAATCGCGTTATGCCCTCACGGGGTATTAAATTATAAGCGTGAGTAGTTATGCGCGCATATTCGCGGCGAATATGGCAGTTAATGTAGAAGCGAATTTCACACTTCATCAAGGCGGCTTGAACCTTTCATGGGACATCATAAGTAATGACGGCACTCGTGACATCAGCGTCATTAACTTTCATTCCTACATGATTAACATGTCTGAGAAAACATATACGCAAATACTTGGATGAAAATAAAGTGGCGGCCGCGTTCCGGCCATATTTTGACTGTGCTACGGGATTTCTGTGTCGGGACAGAGATTGATGAGAGGATATAAATACCGGCGAAGCGTATTATTGCGCGAGTGCGAGAATGCTGTCGCGGAATGGTTTTATGTGCGGAACTATTCGATCACCTTCGTAGCCGTGTTCCGTGAAATATAAATCAACGAAATGAGACCGTGGCGGGAGAGGTGAGGCCTGATCGATACGCGCAAATGAAGACCGTGTCAATTAAAACGTAGCAAAGGAAAAAGCGAACCATTTCGCTGTGCGTTTTCGCATATTCTTCGTATTTCGCTCTTCTATCATCGCGTAAAGGGGAATCGGCGACTTCGGTTACACAAACGTTTATCGAAACTCCAATTACATGCATATGCGAAGATATGCGATTTCAAAGTGCAAGAGGAATTCGGATGTGAATCTTTGAAAGGCGGCAAGAGGTGTATGGTCATAGAGAAAACGTGAAATTGTGGTTACGTAGAAGCGTTAGCGTACGCGACGTTATTTGCTTTGTCCCCTGCGGTGCGCTATTAAGAATAAAGAGCCGTCGAAGTAAAAGAGAACTTTTTATGCAATTTACTTTCGCGAGTTGATATTATATATTATTATATCGCATATTATATGCATTAATAATATAATATTAAATTAATATTTAAAGTAAATTATTAATTAATTATTTATATTAATAACATTTTATATTAACGCGCGTTTGAAATAGTTAATTAAACAACGTTCTCGATCAAAGTAGAACTGAAGTTATATAAAATCGCAGTGCTATTATGGCTCAAAGAACTTTTCAAAGAAGAGCAATCATAAATATCTACATAAGTCAACAAGTTGTATTCTCGAATTAATTCGTAATTTATATTCTTATTAATCAAGTTATCTATAAAATAAATGTAATTAAAAAAATATATAATTAAAAAAACATTTATAAAATAAATCTATTAATAAGAATAAATATTACACACGGCCTATAACCATTAATCTAATCTCTTAAGAAATTAAAATATTAAGATAATATTCGGTAAATCGATGACATAGATAAAAGAATATACGATATTTTCGTATTATGGAAAGCGTCATTTTTAACGACAATTTTCTTGGAAAGGTTCATCTTCACTCAATGTCAAACTTTCAAACTTTAGAAAGTACTGCATCCCACTTGTTCGCCATTTCACTCCTCTAAAATCTCGAGTTTCTGGACACGACTGACAGAAACATTGCCGCCATTACACAGAGGTACAACTCCCAAGGTGTATCGTACGTGTCCATGAATCCACGCGGGGTCTTCTTTTTCGTTCCAAAAAGTTTAAACGCGGTTACATGTCGTTTCTCCGGACGCGGACATTTGTTTTTTCATTTCCGGCCTGTGCCTCCGCCGGATTGTATAGGTATCGTCCGTGTGGCTGAAACCACGAGAACCAATAAGAAAGGTCCAGCAAGTGAAATTTATGGACATTGAGGAGAAGAAGTCCTGTTCCGCTTCGAGAAATTCTATTTGCTAAAGAGAACGGTTATACATTTCCGCGTGTATAGGAATGACGAAATTTGAATTACGAGCATGTAATCTCATCGCGCATTTTAAAATTGCTGCATCGCGACAACCGCGTAAAACCGCTCGTAAAACTTTGACGAGATACCTGTTTCTTGCACCGCATATGATGCGACACTATCGAAATTGAAGCTATGAAAGTCCACGGGGGAAAACTTTTCACCGCACTGCGTATATTCTTATCACATTTATTAAAGCTATGTTTTCGCGTTATGTATGCTCGGTTAAAAGGTTCTTATTTCTTCAGTTCATAATCAATATTTGGCTAAAAAAGACTTAATTGCAGATCGAGACTGGCACAATCTGTTTTTTAAATATAGCGAATATTATATCTAAAATATTGTACCGTAGAGACATCTGCGCTTGCCGTATCATATATTTTTACTTATTAGATTCTTCAAAAACAAGTCAATCTTTATTTTATTTCTTTTTCTCTTATTTCTCTTGAATGAATCTACCGTTTTTTTCCGATTCTTCGAACATAAGAGAATAAATAATCGTTACATAAATGCGTATTTATGCATTTTTAAGGCAATGCATTTATAGCAATGTCCTCGACTGGACGATTCCTCGATTATTCTTAATTCTGTTCGTACACATAAAACTCGTTGATGCGCAGTGAGAATATGTGTATCGTGCAACCTGATGCTTGTAGAGCAATTATTGGCATTGTATTAATCACAGGTAAACAATTCACCAGAGTTCAGCGTATATAGCGGCATTATGCATTCCATTGCAAGGTACACAATGGCGACCAATGGCTCGCTATACACTGACTCTATCTACTTAATAACTAAACTTGGATAATATCCGATTAATGGAGTAATAAATTGGTATTTCACTATACCAGAGTGGTCTTTTTATTTCTATTAATACCATATGTTCTATACTTAACCTAAAACTAACGAATGGATTTGGTTCAAATTCTCACTGTGAGTTTAATGAAGACAAAGAAGACGTCGATATTAAATCTTTTGCATCTGTTAAATTTTTCATATATTTATATCTCTGTCAAAGTAAGCTTTAAATATATTATTATTTAATTTTCTAGTTTTTATTTATGTTTTTATGTATTTCTCTTTCCTTACTTCTGATAATAAAATATATTTAAAATTAATTACCTCGGCTGAGTGTGGTCTTTATGTTCGTGAGAAGCATTATTATACCTGAAGCTATAATTTTACATTTATTCGCACCTCGTTACTGATTTCCGTAATTTTCCGATGGATCTAACTGGATGTCTCTCGGACCGTTCATTAAAGCGAAAAATGGAGACGTAGACACGTACGTAGATTAAAATGCGACGGGCTCTATGTGTTTGTTCTAACAGCTGTTCTCAGGGGTTCCGGTAATGGCACGGGTAAGACCGGTTCTTTGGCGTCGTAAAATTTTCTACCCACGAAAACAAAGGAGTGAAACGTCGTTTTCCATCTATTAAACAGCGGCACGAACTTTACTAGTCGATAGGGCGTAATATACTACGAAGATAAAATAAAACATAAGACTTTATCGCGCCGCGGCCGCGCCGGCTCAAGGAATTTATATCTCCGACTTTCTATGTGTTTACCGACATGCATTTCGACATAAATATGACATTACGTTGCGAGAATTCTCGTTATTATTACGATACATAATGCTCCATTCCAAAAGATTATCTTCATATTTCCTTCTATGTGTGTCTTTTATGTATACATCCTTATTTATGACATCCTTATTTATTATTATTTAATCTAAAAATAACGAATCGATTTGTTTTCGATTTGTTAAATCTTAGTAAAATTAATGAATAATAGTGATAAATCTTGTTAAATCTTCTGCACTTAATAATTTTAACTGTGTTTGCTGTATAAATTTTAAATGTATTATTAATTCAGCTTCAATTGATATATGTATTCTATGTTAGATTAACTTCAAATAAATGTGCTTGATAAGAGTTACACAGATCATATCAAAAGTCAATATTATATTAAACTGATATGCCTCGATAAAATAAAATACCGATGAGGCATACATTTTTCATCGTAAAAAGAGAATCCTACTGTGGATACACATACCGCCGTGTCAATGCGCGATGATATATCATTGAGCGCGACGAACTTTGGCATCACCATCGCCTGCCACCGAATTTCATTAGCAATAACGCAGCAATTCGCGCTGACAAGTGTCAGTACAAGCCCTCGCTAACAATACCGCCGTATTCAACAGCGGGCGTGCGCATGTAAGGTAACCAGTTAGCAGTACGTTATGCTAATGAGATTGGAGTTTATACGAGATTTGCTTTGTTAGCCGCCACGCTCGTCCGCAGCACCGATAGTTTCACGGGACTTCTTGGGAACTGAACGCGTGCATTAATAACGATCTCTCCTGGCAACCGTGGCGAGCAGAGTGACGCAAACGTAAGTTACCCACGTTCTAAAGTACCGCTTAGCACGCTCGGGGGACGGCTCCGCTGCTTTAATCTTTCTTGTTTCCCTAACGCTCTACCTAACGTAAGAAGCCGCGTAAAACTTTCTTCGCCGGAGCAATTTTTTCCGTGCCTGAACTTCATCGATTTAATTATGTTGGCTTTACTTCCCTTTTTTTTTTACCATCCATCATTATTTTTTCGTCATTATTGTCATTAAACATGGGACGTCGATCGCCGCGAAGAAGATTCAGATGCGAGACGGATACGAGGCGTGCAACATAGATAAGTAAAACTCCATTCCGCGAGCCTTCTTCTCACAAAAATCACGTATGCGTGCATAGGCGGAGTATCCGTACTGCGGCAAACTCGAAAATTCGAAGCACGTTCCACTCGAGTTAACGATATATTTCAGGAATGTTCCTCGCAAAACCGATCTGAATTTCTGATAAAAGTCTTTGTCGCCTTAATTGTTTGATTTAGATGTGTGCATAAGAACAATCTGTTAATATGCTATGCATACTAATACAAAGTTTGTTACATGATCAAATGTGATATCCGTAATTACAGATAGCTTTTTTAATTACGTTATAATTATAGATATCTTTTTTAATTACAAATATTAATCTAAATTCCACTTTGCTTTATTAAAGCTGTAGCTATACGCTTCAAATAAAAATTTTATATTAAGATAATTTAAGAAGTATATAAACGTGAATATATAGAAACCATAACAATCACAACATTGAAATTTAGGATTACACTTCTTAGCCAAGAATGTGAGATAATTATTTTGTTCTTGCTTAAAAAGTCGCACGTGCAGAAAGTAATCGTGTGAAGTATGAAGCTCGATATTCGAGCGCGCAAATCGTTGGATCTCGAAGCCATATATAGCATGAACCGAGAAAGTATAGAAGTAGGATAAGACAGTGTCGGACGAGTTCGATTCGCAGTTCACTTCACTATGAAAAACGCATGCACATGCTTATGGACATATAGTATTTGAGAATTCGAGTCGAATACAAACGAAAACTACAATATATTCCTTATGGAAATTCTTCTCAAAGAAAAAGATCAATCCGGAGCTGGCGACGGCATAATATTTCGCTAGCTTGATTTCCATCCTCTTCACGACGACAAGACTTTTTCCACTGGACGTACATGGAAGTCGAAAAGAGAGCAACGTTGTTACGTAACATACGTAACTAAAAGATAACATTGTCATGAAAGAAATAAAAAGAGAAAGTGAAAGAGGAAGATAAAAAGAACGATAAGAGCAAAGTAGATTTCTGATCTCTTTGTTACCTGTACATAATAAATATATAATGAATATCTTTACCAAAGCATTAATAACAAAACAATGAAGCTAATTCTTAGATGCAAATTAATTGTAATTTATTATCGTCGTCAAAACTAAATATATCTATTAAAAATCTTCGAGTTAGTTTTTTTTGTGCTACCAAAGTTATCTTCAATAATATCTTCAATAAAGTATTGTTGCTTGTATGTATAATAATTTAGCATTTGCGAAAACATATAAATTTTTCCATTCTTAAAGTATTACTAATTGTTCACATACATACATAACAATCATTTTTAATCGTGTTATCTGTACCTATCTTGTGCGACTTATTCACCTTTAAATTCACCCGAACGATTTTACGAAGAGATTCCTGCGCAGAATACTGCAGGATTAGTAGATAAATTTATGGTTCTGTTTTTAAACTCCCAGGACACCGAGACAAAACGTTTGGTAATTACGATGGTATTTTTAAATGTAGCCCCTCTTTACGAGAAGGCGAATCCGCCGCGTACAACGCCGTATTCTTTCGCCACAGCGGTTTGTAAACGTCCATTGCCTGCAACCTCTATTACTTTCCACCCTCAATAATGTCAGGCGTAACAATTTGTCGAAAGTAACGAGCAAGGATCCAAAAAGTAAACGATTAAGTCAGACTCAAAGAAATGAGGACCAGTTGCATTCCAATTTTTCAAATTTTTTATACGTACGAAATCAATAGGATTAATTTAAAAAAAATAAAGTTCTATGCTCTCTTACGTACGTTAATGAATAAAACTTTTGGGTTTCCTCAATGCCATCAAATTTCACATAGGTACATGTCGTGAGATTGAAAAATGGTGAAAGGGAATGTAGCGGAAAGTGTAACTCGAATGGTCATGATCGAATGACTTTCCCTAAGCCAAGTCGAACGGAAGTTAATATCGAGCAAATTTGATTAAAAAGTTCTGCGTGAACAAAGTCGGTCGTTCGGTAAAGAATTTTTTAATCTCCTGATTACACTTTTTTCTTCATTCTTAGATCCCTCTTTTCTTCGACATTATGAGCTTCGTTTAGTATCAACGGATACTTTTAAGTAGCGTAAGTTTCACAAATTCGGTTCTGATATCGATTAGAGTGGTTTAATTCCTCGATAGATTTGCGCTTTATTCTTCCGTTAAGTAATAATATCATTGAAGTGGAGTCTACAATGAGAATTTAAGGCGTAAAACTTGGGCTTTAATGCTTTAAGCTTTAAGGCGTAAAAAATTGATCAGTCACAGTCGAGTATTCTTTTCACATTCAACTGTGATTGGTCAACTTTTTACGGCTTAAGACTTAAAAGCTTAAATTTTACGCCTTAATTTTTTATTGACACCATTTAAAAAATGATGCCTGAGAAGAAAGTAAGTTGCGTGCAAGATTTTGCAGCGAATTAATGCATATTACGTTAATATGGTAAATCGATTTGCCTTGCGATTAACGTAAACTCACTGCACGTTGGTCAATTTAATGCATACAACGATACTTCTTCTCGCATTATCATATTACACGTAACGCATGTGCTGCAGCCGCATGCGCTACTTTCTTATTTCTATAATATTTTGCCGCGATGAAGTTTAATGTCATAACTCTGAGAAATATTTAACAGGCACGTCGTATCTGATGATAAATGCTATGGCAACTATTTGCCTTAAAGCATTTGACGGAACTCCGTGGATTTTCCAGAAATGAAAAATGTCGTCTATGTCCCTTATGTATATCAATAGAAGTGCTCCGCAATATGTGTATATAGTTTGAAATGAAGTCGGTATTATGGAGCAAATTGGTACGCAGATTATAAGTTACCGAGCTTCCCGGTTATAAGAAATACACGCACTCTCTTTTCTCTCTCTGACATTAATTAAATGTAAACCAAGTATCATATAAAAAAATCATATAAAAACGGGCAAAAAGCTGTTAATTATATGTATATATGCAGAATTCCACAACTTGCGTAATAATGTTACATTCCTCGAATTATCTTGTCTTTATAGTTGCAAGAGTAATTAAGATAAAAAAAATTTATTTTGCGCGCGTAAAGATTTTTTAAAAATCTATTTTAATTTAATGATTTGTATCCGTGTTTGATAAATACAGTGAACTTTTGATCGACATTGGCTTTTAACTTTTTCTTCAGGATTCATTGTACTATACGATAAGCGTTAAATTAGTCGGGCAGCTTTGAAAAGGTTCATCGCTTCAGAACTCGCGAAAAATAACCGCGCGGCGGAAAAACCGAATTTTTGCCTCGCCAGTTGTAAATACCCGAGGCATGCTTCGAGGAGCTTTTATGCGCGGCTGTAGCTCGAGAAAATAATGCTTGCGACGTGTTCGAGAAAATTGGCGAGCACAGAAAAGCGGGCGCGCGGCGAGGAATTCAAAGGCCCTTTCTTTGGAGGGAGGAAAAAATGCAGAACGAGTCGCACCGTCGAGGGACGCATAAAAGATGCTAATGCGCCGCCAAAGTTTTCGCTCGTCGTCGTTTTTCCACCACCCTGTGAGGGAGCTTAGACTTTTCTAAGAGTTTCTAAGCGAGCAGCGGTGGAGCGTGCCGGGTTTTTTTCGGCAGTAGAATAAAACGAGCTCCCACGAGCGAATTCCCTTTGCGTTAGACCCAACTGTCTAACTGTCTGTCTACACGCGTACTTTATTCACTTTCCTTCACCGTTGCAACCGAACTTGTAACTGAAATACGCGAAATATGCATTTGGATGTTGAGGATTATCTCCACGATTTATCTTCATTACTGAATCGAAGTAAGTGAAATTAATTTTTTACCATTTTTATTCCATCAATAAATAAATTAACAACATTAAAATGTATAAATGGAATTTCTCTTAATATAATTTGATCGAGAATCAAATATTCCTTTGTGCTTCATAACTGCTCGCGCATTTTCGTTCACGCAATTAACGAATATAATTTCTTTTTTATTAATAAACAATAATATGGGATGACAATTAATTAATCTCATAAATGAATCTATTAATCATTTCGCGTTATTAGCGTTCTTAACTTTTCCAATGTATACTTTAATTAAATAGTTGTAAATTTTAATTTTTTTATTTGCCTTTGCTTACACGAAATGCAATTATTTTTGTACTGTGGAAATACGCCTCTCTTAGAAACGTATCCCATTTGAAATATTCGAAGTTGATAGAAAAATCTTCGCGAGTATTTCTGGTCATGAAACAGTTATTACATGGAGTTTGGATGACGGATAAGCGAATGTATACTCGAGGCAACACCCACGTACCATATCATCCGTCCCACTGGTATATCGAATATCTCACAGTCAGTAAACACGCGAGATTGCGGAGAGACACATTCGTGTCGCTCGCAAAGACGTCTCAATTCTGCCACGGAAGAAAACGCGAAGAGAATAGAAGTAAGATGTACTGAAATTCATATCCTCCCAGCAAATATTTTAGTATCTCCCAGAAATTTCACATTTCGCTTTTCAGTGACTGCTCTTTTTCAAGAGGGAGAGACAAGAATAAATGTACTGATCTTAATAAATAAAATTTCGATTTAATAACTGAACCTCTCTTCATGTCTTGCAGAGTAGTTTAAAAGAACTACGTTTTAAACTTTAACGTATATAGTATATTACATATATATTAAAATGTATAATGTAACAGAGACTTTATACAAAATAAAATATATTTTTTAATAATTATTACATCGCAAGATCATAGGTGAAGAAAATGTAAGCAGGATAAAGTTATACAATAATTAAAAATTCTTATCATTTATAACTAGCGCGACGTATATTAAATTAAACAAAAAATTTCATTTTTTTAATATAAAATTTATTACCGCGATGCACTTGTTGGCGTTTTCGTGTCTCAACGGCAAGATAAAGATCACGTTTTATGTATACATTACATTTACTTCTACTGCCGTTATAAACCTAGTGAGTTGTTCACACTCAAGAGAATTCAAATTACAAAGTCGAGTTATGACCGACTGGCCTACATAGTAATAAAGTTTGTTTATACATGTACGTATGCTATCTTTATGTGCATGGGTGTTTTATTAGCTCTTTGGCGTAATAGTACCTAGTATCTGCCATCTTTTTGGACTTTCTGTTTACATTAAGGTGTATGAAATACAGTTACGATTCTTGTAATGTGTCAAGCAATAAAATATAGCAATTTATATTGATAGAAACTCAGTTATTGGCAATAAATTCTATTAATAGTTCCCAATAAGATCAATAATTTTTAACTGTAAATGTTATTAATAACATATTTATAATAAATTATATATTATTTGTGATTTAAATTTATTTTATATATATAAATGTAATTTTCTTGTATAATCTTGCATAATTTTTTAAAAATACACTAAATAAAAACCTATATGAATACTTTCGTGAGTTACTACGAGAATATTTTTACCACTTTATTTGTAAATATAAATTTATTTATGTTTGTCAGAAGAAGTTATCAAGAAATTTAATATTGCTAACTAAAAAGTTGTAGGAAAATATATTTCTTGATCAGAAGAAGATATACATAAACAGGAAGATCGACAAAAACATTTTTATATAAAAATAAGTTATTTATGTTACGGTTAAGTTTTTACGGTATAAGTTATTTTATTTTAAATAAAAATAATATTCTATTAAAATAATATGTAACTCAAAATAATAGCTTTGAATAATAATAATGCAAGTATTTTGTAGAGCATGCAATTCTATCAGTGTCATTAGATTAAGTTAAATAATATGTACATATTTTTCGGATTACCGACAGCACGTGTAACGCGCGAACGAAACATACTAATCGAGTATCTAATCGAACCGTGTATTAGATAAGGTCGTCAGGGAAAAATAACGCTGACTAATGAAGAGACATTAAATCGACCTGCATGCAAAAAAATATTCCCCTCTCGCCTCTGACACGTCGGAAATAGCTGGTGCGACCGAAATGTTCGCTGGCTCGTAAAACGTGCGAACGCGTCGAACCGTTCCAATGACGAATATTTACCGCCGTTCGCTTTTCGGTGTCGAGCGTTTATCAAAATTCGACATCTTTCCTGGATTAATGACGCGCCCAATGTACCACCTACCGCGGGTCGCTAATTAATAATAATCAGTGACGTTTGCAAGCGAGCGTGGTCGATAGTTGTGTGGAAGGTCTATCAGAGATATAGTTTCCGAGGGAAAATTTATTGGGGTACAAAATGAAACCAGAAACAGATGCAAACCGACAAATGAGTGTAATGTACAAAATGAGTCGTATGGGAATAAGAGATAAATGCTTTTTAGCAGAAGGTAGTAGAGACGAAAGCGTTAGTTTTTTAAAGCAAAAGCATAAGATAAAAGCGTTTCTGAAACACATGCTAGTCGTGAATAATCTTTCGCATTTACCACGAAGAATTTGTTCTAAAATAGTTACTTGTAAATGTCGTTGTAGTAAAAAAAAAAGATGTTGAATCTAGCTATACAAATTTTCTTACATTCTTCCACAGAATATTTGTCAATTTCTTACTAATAGAAGCAAATAATAGAAACTTGAAGGAAATGTTTTATATCTTTACTTATTTCAGCATATGCTTCGATAAGTGTGAACTAATTTATTCGTATGTTCCATTTTAACCATGTAATCAATACTCTTCGGTCTCTCTTTCATTGAATTCTTTATTGCAATAGTACACCGTTCTAAGCACAATCATATTTTTACCTCATTCGTAATAAAGCAGCAAAATAACTTTTTAATTAGTTACTTAATTATATATAATCCTTTTCTTTCTAATTTTCTTTAATATCGCGGAGTTACATATCATTTCTCGATTGTATTTAATAAGGGTGTATAAAAAAACATTTATTACTATAATTAATGATAAAAATCTATGTAATTCGTTTCATTTACACTACAACAATATCAGTAAGTATCAAAAAATCAATTATGTGAATCTCCCTGTATTAAATTTTACCTTTATAGTTGGCTGTAAAATTATTGAACGCTGCGATATTAAAGCATCGTAAATACATTGGTTAAAGGACCTGGAAATTTTTGAGCTATAATCGAGCACGAGGCAAATTATCATTGTCCTAAAATTAATCTAAAATATTTAAAAATTTACGAATGAGGAAAATTGGTAATGAAATGATTTATGTAGGCCATCCTATATAAAAGACAATTGAAACTAATTACAAGAATGTAATATTAAATATCTATTAATTAACATCGATATAATTTATTATATAATATTGGAATATTGTATGCTCAGAGGCAAATTAAACACGAATAACATTGATTACTATTAGCCAATATAGCTTATTTAGAATGATTTTTAAAGAATAAATTAATGCATAGAATTAATGTAGGTATGTATTTCGAATTTCATTGATAATTTAATGATGAATTAAACACATAAATATTTTCATTTTTACGTGTACCGTATGTCAGTAATTAAATTTATAAAAATATATAAATAAAATTATGTGTTATATCGCGAAATTGATTTAATAACGTGACAAGAGATTGGTATCAAGCCTCTATTCTGGCTAGCTCGATTACATTTTCAACCGACAGCATTTTCACGTTTTTCCTTAACGGAATCATGAAGGTAATACTCTTTTCGCGCGCGAGAACCGCCATTACGAGTGCACGAGGTCTGAGCGTTTGTAACTGAACATTCGGAAGATGATCTCTTGGCAACCGATTTCGTCAACGATTTTCGTGCTTATCTCTATTATCCAAAAGCTTGTCAAGGTAAGTTGCCAATGGATATAAGGTCGAGCTCCTCGTCCTGCAGTCGGGTATATACGCGAAGGCTCGCTCGATTTGCTCGCTAACCAAGATTCTCGCTCAAATCCTCCTTGCCTCGCGACAAGGTGGTAATCGTCGAACGTCAAGATCATCTCAAATCGCGCTCAAAGATCGTAAGTACATGGAGAGAATGTCAGCCGCAAGGGCTCGTCACGGTAATGAAATTGTGAAAAATACGCTCTCTCATACTAAACAAGACTGAAGCAATATTCGTACAAATGGGGGGAAATATTATTGTTAACTTGTCTTCATATTCAGTGACTTGTTACTAATTCGTGATTAATTTGTTATTACTTCGCGTGCGTAATCAGAAAAATAGCATCCAAATAACGATATATTATATATATATGTAAGTCTTTTGATAAAAGTTACATTATTTTATCATATATTATATCAAATATGAGATAAATGTTGCTTGTGTAATACATTTATCTCTCTATTCCACTTGTATATTATAACTACATTATATAATTATATAATTAATTCACATATTATCTATATTACATGCAAAAACTTAAATTTGTCGAAATATTTGAAATTCATAAAATACATGGCATGTTGAATGAATTTTAATATATTAGTTATTATTTATAATTATAACTTATACATTATGTACGTATTTTTGAAAGCGTATTTATAAATTTATAAATTTATAAATTTATAACTGCTTTAAATATTTAAGAAAAATGAATTAATTTGAAGTGCTATGTTACAAAAATCAAAAAGAATCAGAGAGTACATGCCCCAACATCCAATGTTCAAGCGGAGTTGAAGCACGGATGATGTTGCTGCCCCTTTAATAGGAATTTCAATTTTGCACGTTTGAGTTGTTCCAGTAGAAAACGCTTGCTCCAAAATGTTCGTTTTTCGCTTCGTTTGAACGCGAGGTATTTTATCATTGCGCGTTAAACGCGAATTGCGCTTTCGTTTAATCGTCGGTGATGTTTATCCGCAATTGCGCGACCAATAACAGAACGACAAACGGTGAGCTGAACGGCGGTATTTTTCTGTCAAGAAGATGCGGATCCTATGCGACGGCGACAGTGATAAAAGAGGAAAACGTGTATCGTCGACGATACGGACTTTCAGAGGCTCGTATTTCTTTCGGAGAATCTATAAGAATATCCAAAGCATATCGCAATATTGTACGTTTATGATTTATGATTATTTGTCGTGAACCGTTGAGAGAATATTTTTTCCTCGGACAGGAATTTCATGCGCGGTCGCGTGAAATCCTCCGAATCGTTATTAATTGTTAACGATATTTTCGCGGCACCCGTTATACGCGTTCTTTCGCTACCATGGTTAACCAAATACGCCGCATGTTGTTTTAACGACCAAGTGCGCGAATTCGAACGCCGGAATAATTTATATTTCGATCGTGCACGTGCAAGTGAACTATCCATGAATTTTGTAGCTCGAACCGAGTTTAAATTTGTCCTGCGCGAATAAGTTTTGTTTAAAATAACTTTTGACATTAGATATTAAAATATCGGATTGAGTCCCCAGGCTCGCATGATTAATTACCGCCGCGGAATATATGCATTTGACAATAAGCGCGGATCTTTGTTAGAGAAAGAATATCTTCATTTCTATTGTATTCTATAT
>JASTWK010001212.1:0-44678 GCA_030770225.1 Temnothorax unifasciatus
TTCTCGTCGACCGCGCACGAGGACGATCTACCAGCGTGAGGAGGGGGACGATCCGCCGAAAAATCCAAGGGGTAGCAGATCTCGTAGTCTCGCCGGGTCGGAGCACCCTCGTTTCGGAGCAGCCGTGGTCGGAGCCCCGCCGCTCTCCCCTCGAACGGAACACCACTGGACGACGACGACGACGACGACGACGATCGGGCCGGGCAGTCTCGGAAAAGGATAACAGAAGAAAAGAACGTGCGGATTTTTCACTTGAACGCGTCGGTCGCGACGACGGGAGTCGGGAGAAGGTGATACAGAGAGACGGCGAACGGTATATACGCGGTGCGAACGAAAGAACGTATGAACGAACGAACGTACGGACGGACGGACGGACGGTCGAGCGCGGTAAACGCACGCGTACCAACCGTACGGCGCGCGGGTTCAGCGGCCGACTGAGAGGATGCAGTTCGCCGCTGGTCCGCCATGGTCCGCTCTCGCGGACCCTTGGTGGCCCCCTCGTGGTTCCGAGCGCCCCTTCCCGCAGCGTCGCGCCGCGCCGCGCAGCGCCGCTACGACGGGAGAGACAAGCGGCTGCGCGCGCAGCCTCGCATTTTTTGACCCTCCGTCTCGCGGGCTCCCCTCCCTCGCTGCTTCTCTCGCTCGGCGCGCCGCGCGCGCGCGCGGCCGCGGCCGTCCGCGCCGCACTTCACGCCGCCGCGCCGGCCGCCCTTAGGTTCGATTCACCGCGATTCACCGCCACCAAGGTATACTAACGGCGAGCGAGTGTATGTTCCGCGGCGAACTGGCAAACTCGTGTGCGTGCGCGAGCGCACGCCGAGCCTTTTAACGCGATCGCGTCTCCACTTCGATCAAGGGGGTTCGCGCCCCGCGGAAGAGACTTTCGCGAAATTTCGGCACGACACACGCGATCCGCGGAAACGATGACCGATGACGACCGGCGAGTTGACGCGAGGCGACTGGAGGGGCGGAAGCGCGATTTTCACTTATATAGAGTCTTCGAAATTCGGGTCACGTGATGTCAACGGGCCATGCCGATTGGCTCGCGCGGGGGAGAAATTTGAAAAATTTAATTGCCGCGTGATGAAACGTTAGCCAACGGAATTATACAAAAGAGTCCGATATAATATTGGCGATCCTGTCGAGTATTTCGTTACAGGGAGGACACGCCATTTGCAAATCTATACAGAAAGAAAGAATATTCTTGTTTTCAAAATATCTTTCAACGTAGAAATCTTAAAATGAGATTACCGCGTTAAATGAAGAAAAACTTGCATGAATGAAGTTATTGGTATGTTTGAATGAAACTATAACGCGTTAATTTGATCAGTATATAAGTTTCGATTTGACACTTCTTTTTTCTGTGTGTACCGAAAGAATAAATATTTACATAAATTATAAGATGCTCCCTATTAACCCTTTCGACGAATCGAGCGCAAGAAAGACGCGCGATCTATGCATATTTCAGATATCGGAAAATTCAACAGTTAGTTTAATCTATTTCACGTCGCGTTAAGCAGAATCCATAACGGTTCTCGAATTCGAGACACGTCTCGTTGATTCGCAATAAGACGTGCCTTTGTTTGTTCCTCCCGTTCCCAAACTTCCTTTCACGCCTGACGCCCGATAAGCAGAGCTATCGATAAGGTCTCTCTCGGGTTTTCGCGGTTTCTCCGAAAACTTCGCTCTATTCGCGCGTCTCTCCACTAATTAAGAGAAAGTCTCCCGTTAGATGAAGGAATGCATCCGTCCGAGATGGCTACCGCCTCGTTCACGCGCGATATCATTCCGTTATTACAAGGCGTCACGCTTTTCCCCGCGAAACGCGTCGCTGTTCGGAATTATACGCACGGTAAGGAATATCTCCCGTCGAGGAAGATACCAGACGATCTTGACGTTCCTCGCACACACGTAATCGTAGCGAGCGGCCCTCGTATAAGTGCGATCAATGCGAAAGCTTTCTTTTCGGAGAGAAAAATCCAGCGGGGCGACAAACGGACGCCTCCCCCCCCCCTCTTTCTATAACAAATTAGCAATGGCGGTCACGTCAGCGGACAGCAGATGGTTTTACACATATCTGCCGGAGGGGAAAAAAGCATGGAAAAAAAATAAAATATCCTTTCCGCGCAACTCGCGCTTTAATTGCTCATTATTAAGTCTCCCTCGGCGCTCTTTCGCTCCCTCCTTCGCGATGTAATTACTACACCTTATTTACTAATGGCGTTGCCGCCGGATATCATAGTTGATCGCGGTTACGCGTTAGGGGCGTCGTAGGGCCCCGCAAACGGGAACGGCTCGATGCGCGGCTCGCACATTGTCGTAGACCCATGCCATGCGCGAAGAGCGCGTAAATTTGCATAAATATGGGAGCTCCGACTAATGGGATGTCCAACCCGGGGTGGCTCGGCGATGAGCAGCGCGTCTCTCTCAACCGAGACACGTCTGCTTCTGCGCCGCGCTTTATCGCGCGCCACTCTCTTTATGTGCCTTTTATTCGACGCGAGGCACCTTAGTTAATTTCGCTCTTGTTAGTAATAATTAGTCACCGGTCGGCGCGGCGCCTCGCGGCATGATCGTCGCGCGATCATCGAGACTCGCGCGGAATCATTTGTTTCGCGAGCGTACGCCGCTGCCGCGACTATGAATCTAACGAGAGGATCATAGACCCTAAGTGGTCTTGTTAACCTCGTTCTAAATGATAAACGCTATATGGAGATGAACATTTTTTCCCTCTCTGATAAAATATCCGATCGATCTACATTCTACAAGAGAGATCTATAGCCTGTCGCCGTTCGATAAAATTATTCTAGTGAGCAAAATAACAGTATGTTATATAGCAGTTTGCCAGTAGATTATTCGAGCGAAATATCGCAGCAGATTGGCATCGAGTGTGTCCGCATTAAACTCGTGTTCCGCTAGCATCGCCTGCTGATGTAATCTGACAGCAGATTGCCAGCAGAAACCGAGCAGAATCTGCCGTCATGTTGGCGGATTCTGTTTTGTGCTTCTGCCGGCAAAACTTGTAGCAGACACTTTGCAAAATCTGTTTTCGACAGATCTGAACACATATCTCACAACGTTTGCGGCATCCTCGAAATAGAAACGGTCTATTTCGTGGCTTATCAATTATATATCTCGCGATCGTTGCTGCAAAAATCGTAAAAGAACCCCTAGATTTATAGAGCGCATCATGATCCGTCATATCGTTATTCGAAAATAACGATATAACGGATCATGATGCGAGAAAAAACATGTATGTATAATGTGAAACACGAATAGCGCACATTTGACATATATCAAATAAGGGCAGAATTAGATAAATGTGCTCTGCAGTTCTTCTTTATATTATACAAAATAAATAACGTATACACGTATCGAGGACAGAGCTCAGTAAATTCTTATTCTAATAAAAAAAACTTAGTAACTTATTCTAATAATCAGATATTTTTGGAACCAAGTTAAATATTGCTGAGGTTACATAAAACAATATAAATAATTAGTATAATAATTTAAATAATATAAAAAAATTAAAAATTTGTTTTGGAGGTATAAAGTGTGTACGGCCTGTTATAGGAAGGGAGGCGACATCTGTTATTCGCAACGTACAATTAATTTTTAAGAAAACGAAACTTCACTCGAACTCTGTCAACAAGTCCGAAATTTTTTTATGCAAATCGAAATTATTTATCGACCTTTGTTACTGTTATTATACATATACACTATTAAAGAAATTTAAGATCGTGGAGATAAACAGGACTTGATTTATTCGAACAAAAATGAACGATTACAAATCCGTCGGTAATTTCGAGCGGCTTGGCGCCATTTTTGCAGTCAGCTGATGCTCGCGAACGTCGCCGGTGCCCGGAATTGTCTGAGTGTAAAATATACGTAATTTCGCGGACTTTACGTAATGCGTATATAAACAGGACGCCAACAGCTCGATTCCGATGTCGCGATAATTAGACAATCGTCCGTCGACATTGTTATGCGCATTTTGATAATTTTTTTATTCGCCATACTATGAAGACAATATTTCTTATTGCACCATTGGTACGATCAGGTTTACCCAAGTTCTTTGCGAGAGATTCTAAACTTTGTGAAATTTCTATGTAGTAAATTATTATAACTATTATATATAGTGTAATATTAGTATTATAAAGTATATTTTAAATAGTAACTATTATATTAGTACATATTATTATACTACTTTTGTTGAACTTCTAGATAACCTATGTATTGGCGCTGAACGAGGAATTATTGCACTACGTTAGTGATGATGTACCTGGTGGCTCTTACAAATATTACAGCTTGACGTATGACGGTAACATTAAGATACGGTTGACATCAATGTGAGTGGGAATAGTGCTGCGATTATCAATATCCCTTACTTGTTCCCTGTCTTGTTCCGTTAATAAAATGGAATTGTTTTCCTTATTAAGTGTCGCAACGCATGATACATTGTATGCTTTGTATTCCTTTCAGAACGGGGGATGCGGATTTATATGCGTCGCAGATTATAAGCAAGCCGACGTACGAGCATTATTGTCTGCAGTCCGTAACTTGTGGGGAAGATATTATTTTTATACCTAAGAGGTACTGCAAATTATGGTCTGTCAAATTTATTATTGTCTAACATGTTATGTTTCCTCAGCTTCAAACGGCCTGTTAGTATTGGCGTTTATGGCCATCCGTCGCATGAGATCAGTAAATACACTCTATTGGTATCTGAAGTAATGGTCGAGGACGATACTTCATCTTACAACGAGACATCAGGAAAAACTTACAAAATTCGTGATAGAGTAAGCCATGCTATATTAATAACTCTATTTTTTTTTTAGTTTCCATATATATTTCATAAGCATCTTGCTTCCCATTTCAGATTATAGAATTTTTTTTTGCCAATTTGGATATTTTGTTTGGATTACTGTTTTGAACGCTGGAGCAATTAATAAATAATCAAGAAATTGGGTTGAAAATTATCGTTAAACATGTTGGAATACGAAAATCAAATCTTCCTTGAAATTCTTCAGGAAGATGGATTAGTTATCACAGCTAAGTAAGTATATTTTCCCTTTGCTGTTATATCTCACGTAAGATATATGTATAATCTTATTATTTATTGGAAAATGTTTATAGGGGTCTTGGTATAGAAACTGTTTTTGCGAATGTTATAAAAGCTTATTCGGATCCAGGCAATCTGGTTATAATTTTGGGAACTACCAATCATGATGAGAATTACATTATTGATCTGCTTAAAAGTTATGGAACAAGTAGGCTACCGCGTATAGTGAATGCTGAATGTCTCTCTAATGAAAGGTAAAAAAAAGATATATTCTCATTTTACATATGCATTTAATAAAATCTTACCATTAAACGCAGGGAAATAATGTATTTGGAGGGTGGAGTGCTGTTTATATCAGGTCGTATTTTGGTGGTAGATATGTTAAAAAACAGAGTTCCGTTGCACTTGGTCACTGGTATTCTCGTCTATAGAGCTCACAATATTCTGAATGCTTACCAAGAAGCATTTGCGTTGCGTTTATATAGACAGCATAATAAAACTGGATTTATCAAGGCGTTCACAAATTCATCACTGGCTTTCACGGTTGGGTATTTGCGAGTGGAACGAGTTATGAAAGCTCTGTTCGTGAAGAAATTGTATTTATGGCCACGTTTCCACACAACTATTAATAATTGCTTGTCCAAGAATGAGCCCGATGTTATAGAACTACATGTACAGATCACACCGAAGATGCAGAACATTCAAACCACTTTACTTGATATTATGAATTACACCGTGAAAGAATTGAAGAGGCTCAATAAATCTTTAGACTTCGACGAACTGACTGTAGAGAATGCAATAGCAAAGAAATTTCACAAGCAGTTACATTTGCAAATAGATCCAATCTGGCATCAGCTTAGTACAACGACTAAACAATTGTTTTCCGATTTAAAAACGTTACGTTCCCTTGTTATATCCTTGACATACGAAGATTCTGTTTCATTTTATGCCATGCTAAATCGTTTACGGACTATGGAATATGCTGTGAAAGCTGGTGGTTGGATAATGTTGGATGAATTTGAGAAATTGTTCAAATATGCGAGAAGCAGAGTTTACACAGATAAGAATGAACTGAAACCAGAACCAAATCCAAAATGGGAAGCTTTATCGGAAGTATTATCTGAGATTCAAGAACAGAAACATAAGAAAAAAGACTATGAAAATATTGATAAAGTTCTTATCTTAGTACACGATAACAATATATGTCGCCAATTAAAGAATTATTTAACTATGGGTGCAAATGAATATTTACTTTATGAGGCTTTGAAAAAACTATCGCATAATAAAGAACAAAAGACAAGTTGCGATAGTGGAAAAAACGCGAAAGATCAACCATCGACATCTGAAAGTAATACAGATGAAGAAACGCCGGAAATGCAGGATACTTATGTGCTCACCTTGACGCAAAAATGCACAGAAGAAACTCAACCAAGTACTTCCAAAGAAGATGTGAAACATCAGACATTGTTTGAAGAATGTTCGCAAGTAAGTTATACATTATTATAATATTGAAGAAAGATTTTAGCTTGTTAGGAGCTTATTAGAAAAATGTTTTTTTATTAATCCTGTTTTCTAATTTTAAAGATCGCAGAATTGGATTTAACTAAAGAGACTTATACGGCATCCGCACCTATCATTTTCATACAAGCTATAAAGAAAGGAGGAGATCCAATGGCTTTACAACGAATCTTAACTGAGCATATGCCAAATAATATTATTTTGTACGTGGCTGATATTGGCACCGTGAGGCAATTAGAGGTGTATCAGAATAATAACCCATCATTAAACTTGAAAGTATATTTTTTAATTTATGGCGGTTCGGTTGAAGAACAAGAATATCTTACCTCTTTACGACGGGAAAAGGAAGCGTTTCATTCTTTGATTAATACGAAAACTGTAAGTATTTCTCTATATGATCTCAGAACAAAAAGAATATGCTATTAAACAATTTATTAATTTTTCTCACTTTGTAGACCATGGTTATACCAGAAGATCAAGATGGAAAATCGGACGATTGTTTGGCTCTTGCAATTCAATCGGATAAGGATACAGATCAGGACAATACGCGTAAAGGAGGGCAATCTGAAGCCAAAACAATTCCAAAAGTTATTGTCGATATGAGAGAATTTAGAAGTGAATTACCAGCCATTCTGTATACGCGCGGTATAAAAATCGAACCGGTGACATTAGTGGTAAGTGAAATATATATTAAGTTTATTAATGTAAAATAATGTTATCTGTACATGGTTTATAATGTTATAATATTACAGGTGGGTGATTACATTTTAACACCAGAAATATGTGTTGAGAGAAAAAGTATATCTGATTTGATTGGCTCTTTATTTTCTGGGAGATTGTACAATCAAGCAGTTTCTATGACGAGGCACTATGCTAAACCCATGCTCCTCATAGAATTTGATCAGGATAAACCATTCAGTTTTCAGGTATCCAATTTTACAAAAACGACACAATTTTTTTTATATAACAATTGTAACAACGTCTCTTGTTTCAGGGAAATTACTCTGTCGGTAGAGATCTTAAAAATACTAACGTAACAGCAAAACTGCAATTATTAACTCTTCACTTTCCCAAATTAAAAATTATATGGTCTCCTAGTCCACATGCTACAGCACAATTGTTTGAAGAATTAAAGGTAATACAAATATATATACATTATGTAGAAATATATATATATATATATATATAATTTTACGTTTAACAAAAAAAAAATATATATATAGAAATAATATAATTAATACATATCTAATAAATAATTATATTGGTTATTCAAGTTTTGTACGTTTGTAGCAAGGACGAGATCAACCTGATTCAAATGTAGCTGCTAAAATTGGAGCAGATGACGTTGAAAACAAGCAAGTAATGGAAGAAAAATATAACTCTCATATCCAAGATTTTATAGCTAAATTGCCGGGTGTACATTCGAAAAATTTGCATATTCTATTGAATAAAGGGGAATCATTAGATCATCTTATCAAGCTCTCAGAAGTAAGTGAATAACAATTAAGAGGTCTAAATTCTTTTTATAATATATAATTTTTTCGTACAATTTGTAAATAAAAATATTAAATATAAATAATCTTCATAATGTTAGGAAGAACTAAAAGAAATACTCGGAAATAAAAATGATGCTGAATTGCTGCATAAAGCTCTTCACGAAAAATGTCAGCAACCAGATGAAAATCCGGGAACTAGCAAAGGTGTCTCTAAAGTACGTGGTAAGAGACTTTTCTCCAGGGTAAAAAATAATGTAAATGATTATGTAAATAATACTCAGATAATAGTTAGTGCAACATTATATAATCTAATAAACATATTTTGTAAAACATATTAAAAAGTGTTTGTGCCATTATGTCAGAGGCAACCAATCACATTCAACTCGGCAAGCAGACTTATGACGTAATTTTAGTCGAGAAATTGCGGCGATTTGAAATAATTAAAATAGTGCTTAGAATAATGAAAAAATTTTATTTTGCAACAACGAATTGTTAGGCAAAAAGCTGCAAGAATAGAAGATTCAAAGTAAAAAAATAAGAATCAATTAGAATGGAAACGAGACCGTACTCCAAGTATTTAACGTCGCCGTCATCTTATTGACCATATTCGTTACCCAATAATTTTTTACTCTCCCTTCCCTTCAACCCTCAATCTTGCGAAAATATGCTTGAACTATATTCCATTAATGTACGAAAATTTATGATCATATGTGATCATCGACATAGGATTTAATTAACTTAATTAGCAATCGACCAACTAATTCAATAATATTTGCATTTTGTTAACATAAATAGAATTATTTATCTTCTGTTATTAAAATGAGCATTTTAATACTTGCATTTTATTTTCAATTGTACTTAAAAATAAACTTTCTTCGTAACAAATGTATTTTTTGATTGTAAAATATGATAATAATAGTAATAATAATACCTGTTGAAAGATGTTTTTTAATGTTGTGTTTTGTTTAACATTAATTTAATTACAATTCATCGTGATTACAATTCAAATGAATCCATCGTGCAAATGTTTTATAAAAACATTTTAATAAAATATATTTAATATATATTTATATTTGACAATATTACATTTAATTTAAAAATGTTAGTTTAAATATCTGATATGTGACCTAGATTTTTCTTTGTTTCTAGTTTTCTTGATTTCATGTAAAGAGAAATAAAATATAAGATAGAAACAGGTCAGCCTAATAGAGGCCCTCCACCACCCCCGCCGATTCTGATCGGCGGTCCTCTTTTATTTACATTATTTACAATATGGTTTTTTTCCACATTTTTATCATATATATTTTATTTCTCTTACAATTTATTTTACAATATATACATTATAAAATTGAAGATATAATATATAATAAAATTTTCTTACAATTTAGTTAACAATATATATACAACGTATATATTAATGCATGTTACAGATCTAGCTTTTATTGGTCGGTTTTATTGGACATTTTATTGGTCGGTTAAAATTGATTCTGATTGGTAGATTATTTGGTTCCTTTTTTTGGCCACTAGAGGGCATTAGCAGTAAAGTCATGCATACGCGTCTTTTCCTTTTCACTGTCTCTTTGTCGTCCATGACTGTGGCTGTTCAAATAAAGATTCACGACACAATTAAGAATTACAATAATCCAGTGTACTTTATTTCTTGCGCACCTGAACGCCTGTATAAAGTTATAGTTCTATCAGGTTATGGGCCCAGAATAAAAGGTGTCGCAGATAAAGGTTAAAAGGTATCCTTTTTGGAAATTTCTGCTCGAGAAAAAGTACGGAGACGGTGTGTCGCGAAGGCGTATGAAAAAATGGCGGACGTAACAAAGATCACAATTGCAAAACTGAATGGTGAGAACTATTTTACCTGGAAGTATAAAATGGAGCTACTGTTGATCAAGGAAAATCTGTGGAGCGTCCTCAATGAAGTAAAACCGGAATTAGCTGCCAACGGCTCGAATAGAAATGACATAGCAAACTGGCAAAGACGGGATGATCAGGCTCGCTCAGATGATAGGTTTGTTAGTAGAAGATAGCCAATTAAGCCTTATTCGGACAAAGACTACAGCAAGCGCTACATGGTTAGCATTGAAGGAATATCATGAAAAGGATTCGTTGGGCAATAAAGTCAGTCTTATGCGGAAAATCTGCAGCTCCAAAATGGGTGAAGGAGATAGTATGGAAAATCATATTTCTGAACTAACAAATTTATTTCAAAGGTTAGTTGATCTCGGCGAGGAACAATTGTCAGAAAGATGGACGGTGGCAATGATCTTGAGCAGTCTACCCAGGAGCTTACGATTCGTTGGTTACGGCGCTTGAAGCAAGATCGGAAGCTGATTTAACGATGTCATTGGTAAAGTCAAAATTAATTGATGAACATAATCGTCGTAAGGAAATCGATAGCAGTAACAGCACTCAAAACGGTTCAGTTTTGAAAACAACTCAAGGTAAATTGTCTTGTTTTTTCTGTAAAAAGAATGGTCACATAAAAAAGGATTGCCATAAGTATAAATCATGGAAAGAAAAGAAAGACAAAGAAGATAAGACAGTCGCAGCAAAAACGGTAGTTAGCGATAAAGCAAATAAAGTCGAGCACAATAATGAATTTATGTTTATGGTTTCATCACACGGCTTTGGAGAATGGATCATAGATTCGGGTGCGACGAGTCACGTTACAAGCGACAAAAATTGTTTAACCTCATTTGAACATACGGACAGCAGCAGTTTAAACGTGGCAAACGGCGAGAAGGTATGTGTGCGAGGCAAGGGCACATGCAAAATCAAACTCATAAATTTGGATGGCGAGATAACATGCGCAACTATAACTGATGTATTGTACGCACCTCAGATCAACGGAAGTCTGTTATCGGTGAAAAGGTTAGTTGACAAAGGCTTTACAGTTAACTTTTCAAGCAAATTTTGCGAAATCAAGGATGGTAAAAGACAGATAGCAATCGCCGAAGCAAACGGAAATTTGTATAAATTGTGTCGTCCACATGAAGTATATGCAATCAAACATTCCACCGAACATAAATCAAATTGCATACATCACTGGCACCGAGTCTTTGGCCATCGGGATCCAGATGCAATAAAGGAAATGTATTCAAAAGGCATGGTCAACGAGCTGAAGATTTGCCATTGTGGAATCAAAGTCCAATGCGAAGTGTGTCTTCAAGCAAAAATGACACGCTTGCCATTTCCAAAGCGATCATCAAGCAAGTCAACGTCTGTACTCGATTTAATACATTCGGATGTCTGCGGGCCCATGCAGACTACCTCACCGGGCGGCAAACGATACGTGCTCACATTCATTGATGACTTCTCCAGATATACGGTTATTTATTTTCTTCGAGAAAAATCAGAGGTGGAAGTAAAAATTAAGGAGTACGTAGAAATGGTAAAGAATAAATTTTCTAAGCGGCCAAAAGTTATAAGATCGGATCGAGGAGGAGAGTACACCAGTAAAGGAGTTGCTGAATATTTAAAGAGTCAAGGTATCCAGATACAGTACACAGCGCCATACACACCTCAGCAAAATGGTGTTGCTGAAAGAAAGAATCGTTCCCTTATCGAGATGGCAAGATGTATGCTCTTAGATGCAGATTTACCTTATACATTCTGGGCGGAGGCAGTAAACACGGCGAATTATCTTCAAAATCGTTTACCTACTAGAGCCATTGAAATAACACCATATCAAAAGTGGAATGGAGAAAAAGCAAAGGTAAAACATATTCAGATATTCGGCTTAAAATGTTTTGTTCGTGTTCCAGAGCAAAGACGACGAAAGTTGGACGATATAGCAAAACCGATGATTTTCATTGGTTACGATGAAAACTCTAAAGCATACCGGTGCTATGATCCGATTCAAAGAAAAATAATTGTAAGCCGTGATGTTCGTTTTACAAATTCGAGGATGAGCGACCAAGGAAATGAAGTAGAAGTGGATTCATCAGTAACTTTGAGTCAAAGAAAGGAACTTGGCACTACGGATAAAACGGACAATGATGAAGTTGACGGTTTGGACCAATCATCTGAGTCAACGGTCACTCAAGAAAGCAATTCAGATGCGGAATTTCAATCATTCATTGATAGTACGCATGACAGCAGTGAAGATGAAAAAGGTCAAGGCGAAAGTAATGCAGCTCAAGCAAATGAAGAAGATCATTTTCAGGAGGAGACACCGCAGTCTACAAGAAGAGTTTCTAAGCGATCAACTAAGGGTATACCACCACAACGGCTAATGCAAGATACGGTGAAAGCAATAACTGATGAAATAAGTGATCCTAAAACATTATCTGAGGCTTTATCGAGCAAAAACAAAGCACGGTGGATTCAAGCGATGGAAGAAGAGATGGATTCACTAAAGAAGAACGAAACATGGAAACTATGTGAATTGCCAGAAGGTCGAACAGCAATCGGATGCAAATGGATCTACAAGGTAAAAACAGATGCTAAAGGAAATACAATTCGTTTCAAGGCACGATTAGTTGCACAGGGGTTCTCCCAAAAATATGGCACTGATTACGACCAGGTCTTTGCTCCAGTTGCAAGGCAAGCGACGTTTAGAACATTATTAGCAATTGCTTCGAAGAAGGGGTACATTGTACAACACCTCGACTTCAAGACAGCATTTTTAAATGGAAAACTGAAAGAGAAGATATACATGAGTCAACCACCAGGATTCGTAAATAATGGAAAGGAAAAATTAGTTTGTTTGTTGCTGAAAAGTTTGTACGGCCTGAAACAAGCAGCGAAATCTTGGTATGATGAACTCAAGAAGACTTTAACTAGAGCTAATTTTACACAAAGTAACGCTGATCCATGTCTTTTTGTCAAGAAGGATGAGGATGGAGAATGGTGTTTTCTTATTGTTCACGTTGACGACATAATTATTGCAGCAAGATCATACAAGACTATAGACAGAATGAAGACTGATATCAGTTTGTTTTTTGAAATCCAGGATCTAGGTGAAGCAAAACATTATCTTGGTATTGAAATTGCCAAAGATGAATACGGAATATATTACCTATGTCAATCTAATTACATTCGAAGAGTGATAGCTGAATTTGGTCTTCAAGATGCAAAAGTCTCAAGCGTCCCAATGAACGTTGGATATCTAAAGGCGAGTCAAACATCGGACAAAGATTTATTACTATCGAATAAGGATTACCAGAAACTCGTTGGATGTTTACTATACATTTCAGTAAACACACGACCGGACATTTCAGCAAGCATATCCATTCTAGCACAAAAGGTCAGTCAACCGCACCAGGAAGATTGGAATGAATTGAAGAGAGTGCTGAAATACTTAAAAGGAACAATGCATATGAAATTGGTACTCGGAAATAGCAATGATACAAATGAATTATTGTACGGATACTCAGATGCAAACTGGGCAGAGAACAGAGCAGATAGAAAGTCAAACAGTGGCTATGTTTTCTTCGTCAACGGTGGTCTAGTCAGCTGGGGATGCCGCAAGCAAAGCGTGGTTGCGCTATCAACTATGGAGGCGGAGTTTATTGCACTGTCGGAGGCGTGTAGAGAAGCATCTTGGTTGAGGCGACTGCTGAAGGACATGCACCAGGTTGTAGAGGGTCCATCAAGGATATATGAAGATAATCAGAGTTGTCTTAAATTTATTGAGACTGAGAGGCTATCAAATCTGAGTAAACACATTGATACAAAGGTGGAGTTTGTCAAGGACTATGTGGATCAAGAAATTATACTCTGCGAGTACTGTCCAACCGAGGAGATGATTGCTGACATGATGACGAAGCCTTTGAACACTCGGAGATTGGAAAAACTAAGAACAATGGTCAATTTAACTCAATAAAATGAGGAGGAGTGTTACAGATCTAGCTTTTATTGGTCGGTTTTATTGGACATTTTATTGGTCGGTTAAAATTGATTCTGATTGGTAGATTATTTGGTTCCTTTTTTAGCCACTAGAGGGCATTAGCAGTAAAGTCATGCATACGCGTCTTTTCCTTTTCACTGTCTCTTTGTCGTCCATGACTGTG
Organism: Temnothorax unifasciatus; assembly: GCA_030770225.1. Taxonomy (NCBI): domain Eukaryota; kingdom Metazoa; phylum Arthropoda; class Insecta; order Hymenoptera; family Formicidae; genus Temnothorax; species Temnothorax unifasciatus. Next base: position 14,103 of record JASTWK010001212.1, read on the forward strand.
ACTGTTCAAATAAAGATTCACGACACAATTAAGAATTACAATAATCCAGTGTACTTTATTTCTTGCGCACCTGAACGCCTGTATAAAGTTATAGTTCTATCAGAGTCATGATATTCGTAGAGTATTTGCCGCTTTTCCTTCTCCGAGTACTCTCTCGGGGAGTCATCGTCCTGATGTGCTACACCTGAATGTGCTACATTTATCGCTGATGATTCGGCTATCGGGTTTCGACTCAATGCGTCGGCATTCACATTGTTCTTTCCCGCTTTATGTACGATCTCGTAATCGTATTCTTCCAACTTGAGCCTCCATCTTATTAGTCTGGAGCCGGGATCGTTTACGTTGAATAACCAGATCAATGGCTTATGATCGGTTATGATTTTGAATCTAACGCCGTATAAGTAGGGGCGAAAATGTTTTACCGCCCATACGATGGCTAATAACTCCTTTTCCGTGGTATTATAGTTTTGCTCAGCCTTGCATAATACTCGGCTGGCGTACGCTATCGGTCGGTCTTGGCCTACTGTCCCTTGTGAGAGCACGGCTCCGATGGCGTAATCCGACGCGTCGGTAGTCACCACGAACTCTTTGCTGAAGTCCGGGTAATTCAACACCGGTGCTGTCGTTAATTTCTCTTTCAGTATGTCGAACGCGTTCTGCTGTTCGATTGACCAATTGAACTTTTCTCCTTTCTTCGTGAGCTTGGTTAGAGGCTTGGCTATTTTTAAAAAATTTTTAATAAATTTCCTGTAGTATCCGGCTAACCCGATGAAAGATTGTATATCTTTCACCTTTTTCGGGGTCGGAAATTCTCTTACTGCTTGTAACTTAGACGGGTCTGGCGATATTCCGTCTTCGGATATCACGTGCCCTAGGTAAATAACCTTTTTTCGTAGAAACGCACATTTGTTCGGTTGTAACTTAAGATTATATTTTCGGAGTCTGAGCAGTACCGCGATTAATCGCTTGAGGTGCTCCGTCAGCGATACTCCGTATATAACGATGTCGTCGATATATACAAAGCACTTTAATCCTAGTATTCCGGCTAATACCGCATACATTAGGCGCTGAAATGCAGCTGGTGCATTTTTTAAACCGAAGGGCATTCGGTTGTGCTCGAAATGTCCGTCTGGAGTCGAGAATGCCGTTTTATGTTTATGCCTTTCATCCAACGGGATTTGGTGATATCCCGAGGCTAGATCTAACACAGAAAAATATTTCGCATTTCCCAGCTGATCGAGGATATCCGTGATATTCAGCATGGGGAAGGATTCTCCCATGGAGAGATCGTTCATTTTTCTGAAATCGATCGCTACGCGATATTTTATTCTGCCGAACGCGTCAGGTTTCTTGGCGACAACTATTATTGGTGCGTTCCACTGGCTTGTGCTCGGACGAATTATTCCGTCGTCCAACATTTTCCGTATTTGTTTTCTCACTTCGGCCTTATGTTTCTCGGGTAACCGATATGGTTTCACGTTCACTGGCGCGCTATCGGGACGAGTATGTATCTCGTGCTCTATGGCTGTAGTCGCGCTTAAATTGTCTCCGTCTAAGTGGAAGACGTCATGGAAATCGTCGCAGATTTTCTCAACTGCCTCTCGCTCTTCCGTGTTTAGATGTTCGAGCTGTATTTGTTCGCGCAATTTCTTTTGTCGCTCTGTGACAGTCTCGTGTTCATCATTTGCCTGTAACGTGAGTACGCTCGCGGCGTCGTCCGCCGGCAGGTCTTCTAACGTTACATGTGGAGTGAGGATCTCCACCGGCTTGTCCGTCACATTCAATATGCTGACCGGGCAAGTAAATTCGACTGGCTTTACGAGGCAATGCCCGATAAAGACTCCGGGAGCAGGTTCACCGCTTTTCACTATGCCTACCTGATTATGATCGGTTACGGCCTCTACAATGGTCTCACTGCAGGGAGGTAGTGTTATTTTCCGATACGGTCGTAGCTTGAAAATGGCTTTGCCTATTTTCAGCTGCTTTGAGGTGTTAGAGATATCGGCTTTATGTTTCGTCAGGAAATCGTTGCCTAATATTCCCTCGTATTCGATCGGAAAATCGTCCTTTACTACATACATTGTGTGGCGTATTTTCTTTTTTCCGAGATCCACAGTCGCTTTTATTTTTCCTAGCGTGTGTATTTGGTGTCCCGTTACGCCGATCAGTGCTAATTTTTCCTCTCGCACCATCGTTTTTCCTTTTAGGTTGCCGACCTTTATTAATGTCAGTGTTGCTCCGGAATCTAGTAACAGATTCATTTCGCCTCTTTCTGCTTCCTGTATGGGCAGTGTTATTATGTCTAGCGGGCCTGTCTTGTGCTTCTCCGTTATCTGAGACACCCGATATGTCTCAGCGGCGCGTGCCTTACTTTTCCTTAGCTTCTCTTCCTCCTCGCTGCTGCTGCCGGAGGTTGCGTCCTCGCTAGATTCGCTCGCTTTCGTCTTTCTTATTGTGCTTACCGGTTGTTGTGAGCGCACAACGTATTATATATTAATTAAGGCACTTAGCAACTACGAGTCGTCGCCGGTAAGAAACTCGACCCTAGCGACGAGGACCGCTGACACGAAGGCCAGCACGAGTCGCGGTTATGACCATATATGGTCATCCCGATCGCATTCCAATCGCTAGGCCTCCGAGCCTAAAATCAAAAGCGCTGACTGCTAAGTCAGCAACGCGGAGGCGATAAAACGCCCGCCCTTCCACGGAACGGCGGGCAGTCTAAGACCAGAGCGCGTACCGCGAGTCGACGCATGATTACGCTATTGTAACCCGCAAGTCAGGGTAACGAAAGTCAACGAGTGTGATAATAAAGTATCTGTTTATTCAACTCATCTATAAAGTCAATAAACGTCCTCTCCACCTCTATCCGGCGGATCTCGAGAACCTTGTGCCGGTCTCGATCCCCGATCCAAGGCGCGGCACAACAAATTGGTGGCAGCGGTGGGATCTGCTAACCGAGACCGAGAGGACATCCTGCAAAAAGGGAGCGGATCATCAAAAGGCGGTAGAGCATCCCAGAAAGAAACCGCCAGCCAGATCTAGAGCGAGAGAAGCCACGGTAGCAGCCGCCGAGTGTTATCAGCGACACCGGAGAAGGCCCCGACCTACCGCACGGACTCGCCAGCCCAAGCAGCGAAGCAGCGACGCAGGGAAGCGGTGAAGCAGCCCGCGGACGCAACAAAGCAGCGACGAAACGAGGCAGCGAAGCGGCCCTACAGGACAACGACTCAGCGGAAAGCGGACAAGATGCGATACACAGCGTTACTGTAAGTCCGTTACAGTTTGATATTGCGAGCGCCCAATGTAAAATTCGCGAGCGACGCGACAAGGATCGTGTACGCAGGTAGCAAAACTTAATGTCAGACGGCGAAATCACCCCATTCCGTCCCATTAGAAACGCGTCATTTTTACACAGCGAGCCAGCGCTGCGCGCGATTGAATATAGCTCGCGAAGCCCCGTACGCGTAGATAGACGTACCAATAGCGAAGCGTTAGACCGCGTGCGACAGAATTTAGACTCGCGATTGTCAGACGATGACACGCCGGTACTAGAATTGCACCCGAACGTTGTACTAGAGCGCGAATTTTCGTTCGACGAAGTAGACGCAAGTTTAACGCGCGAAAATAATAACGGCGACGGTAGACTGACCCCGACACAAGCAAACGCACATTCAGACGCCACAGACAGTGACGCGTGGTGGCTACACTGGGACAGTGACACACGCTACAGTAGCAGTCTCGAATCACGAGACGAAGAGTCCGCGGAAGACATTATGAGCCAGCAAGGAAGAGCGACTCAAGACAATATGCCGCGCGACGAGACTCACAATATGCCGAGGACACACAAGCAGGTCAACGCGGAAATGGCGCGACTCCGACCTTCGGTTAACGAGCGACCGTCCGACGTCGACCGAAATCGAGCCCCCGAGCCGACACCTGCGGACCTCAGGGCACAGGGCGCCGCGATCAACGACATACTAAACATGGTGCGTGACATGCAAGACCGCATGAATCGCACCGAGGCCGCGGAGTTCGACCGCTCTGTCGAGATCTTTCGCCTCATGCGCGACATGCAGGACCGCATGAGCCGACTAGAAGCCGTAAATTACAATCGCCCCGACGAAATAGATCGCCGCGTACGCAGCCAAGGTCCCCTCGACATAACTTACGGACGAACGTTGGAAGACGTCAGAAACCAACACGATCCCGTAAATACGACCATTAAATTAAAAGAAGCCCGCGAAATGATTCCGGAAATCGACGGAACGTCGCGCAGTCAGGTACAAAAATTCCTAAACGCCAGCACTTATGCGATGAATGAAATTAACTCCGCAGAGGAAAAATCATTATTAAAGGCTATACTTTGCACGAAATTAACGGGAAAGGCCATGTACGATTTCCAAACGCGAGACATACATTCTTTTGCCCAACTGAAGCAGGAAATAGAAATGTGCTATCTAGCAAAGCGAAGCACTACGCACATTCAAAAAGAATTTAACATGCTCCGGCAAAAGCCAAGCGAAAACGCGAGAGAATATGGACTCCGTGTAGATAAATTATCAATGGAACTATATTAATCAATGATCGAAGGCCGTGAACAGTCCTCGGAACAACGAAAAGCAATATTAGACACAATACAGGAGCTAGCGCTAGAAAATTTGAAGCTAGGACTCCGCGACGACATTCAAACGATCGCGCGATCACGAAATTACGCTAACCTCACAGCAGCAATTTTGGGTGCCACGTCGGAGGAGAAATTGAAAGGTCCTCCTCAGCGCTCGACTTATGATACCGACCGAAACGAAGACGGTCAGGAGCAATCTCGACAAGCTCGAAACGTTGGAATTGAATGCCACAAATGTGGAAAAACAGGCCATTACGGGCGAGACTGCCGTACGAGCCGACAAGCAAATAAATTCGCGCTGCCGAGAACGGACAAGCCCGGCGGGATAAATACGATCGAGTGCACCTATTGCAGAAAGATCGGACATAAGCGAGAAGAGTGTTGGTCGCTGAACGGACGACCCAACACGGAACGATCAAACCGATCGAAAACGGACGCCCCCAAAAAGGCGCCAGTAAATGGTCTAAAGGTAAGAAAAAAGAAATCGCGAGAAGCGAGCGATGAAACTTCCTCCAGCAGCAGCAGCGAAGAAGACGAGAGACCCGGGAAGAATAAGACACGAGCCGCCGAGGAGTATCAAATGTCGCAGATAACAGGAAAGCATAACATGCACACCTTAAACCTGATAACACTGCCGATTCAAGAGACCAAGAAACACAAGACGAATTTCTTATTAGACTCGGGAGCGACCCTGACGCTAATCAAAGTAGGAAATTTAAAAGGCAACACTATGGTGCGAGAAAAACGCTTGACTTTGACAGGAGTGACGGGACACAAGATCCACACGCTCGGAAAAATAAAAGCAACCATAGACCTCGGAAACCAGAAAGTACGCCATACCATGTACGTGGTAGAGGATGATTTCCCGATCGATCATGAGGGGATACTGGGGAATGATTTCCTCACAAAACGCAAAGCCGTTATCTCACACGCCACAAAGCAGGTACACATCGGAAGAGTTACATTTAAACTCCGGCCATATAAGAAGATAACCTCACCACCCTGCAGCAGAGTAGGTATCGAAAAAGGTGCACTAAGAGCATTCATCGGACACTGTCTGATGGAGCCGACAGATTCTGAATGCCCGATAAGCATGTCCAACGGCGTGGAAAAATCAGTAGAGACACCCATAGTACCCATACCGCGCGTAGCTCTAAAAGAGAAACCGGTACGTGACACCACTGACGTACTCACGTTACACGCGACCGAAAAACGCGAATCAATTTCAGCGCAAGTCAAGAAATTATACGCGCAATTGCAAACTAATCATTTAAATAGCAAAGAGCGAAAAGCATTAGAAAAAATTTGCAAGGTATTTTATCTAAAAGAAGATAAGCTGAATACGGCGACGCACGCACCAGATTTCGTCACCGGAATCGTACGTCCTCAAGAACCAAAAGGCCAGGTTCAACCGAACTTCTACGCCAGCAGAAAAGTAAGCAAGGCGAAACGACGATTCGGCAACAGGACGCATAAAGAAACATTTAGAGTAGGCGACAAGGCACCGCTACATAACGAGACAGTACGACGCGGACTATCAAAGAAACTCGAGTTCCAATGGAGTGAACCGTACGTAATTAACGAAAGACACAACGACGTAAACGACACAATTAAAATTAAACAAAAAACGTTACGCGTCCACGCCAACCGATTAAAAACCTTTATCGAAAATTAGAGATGCAAATAACAAAAAAAAAAAAAACTTATAGCAATTCCAATAGGGAGCACTGACCTCTGGCCGAGAAACAGTAATAAGAAAACTCACCATTAATTAGTGCGGGGAACACTATAACCCCGACCAGTCAACAGCCGAAAGCGGAGCTCGGCCAACAGCAGAAATAGGACCATGGTGTCCGGCGGCCCACGCTGATCAGGCTCAGCCAAAAATTCGCGCCCACCGGCACGGAAACGCGCACGAGGGTAGGTAGCGGCGTCTCGAGCTTCCAACCAGTTGGGTACCAAAAGCTCAGGAGGGGTGTTTTCCTCCCCCTCATCCACAGCCCGAAGCTCCTCTGGGGTTACAACACCTCTAACGGGCACAAACCGTTCGAGAGGGGTCATGATAGACTGACTTGTACGATATTATTCGACTAAGAGACAGTCTCAGACTGAAGCGTCTCGCCAAACAATATAAAAGTAACCCGGGAATAACCATAGTCAGCACAAGTAAAGATAAGTACTCCTATTACAGGATAACGTGGCTCATCCTCGCAACAGGAGCATCACCACTATCACCGTATGAAGTGACGCGATTTATCAACGAGCCAGGTATCTATTTCGAAAGAATCGGACACCTACAGCAAATAAAGGCAACGTGGAAATTAGCGATACGCATAGACGTAACCGCATTGAACGTCAGACCTCAACAGCTCCAAAGATACCTAGGGCACACCGAAGAACTGTGCAATTACGCCACTGGAGACATAAAAAATACATGTCAGATCGCTCTCAGAACCATCAAAAGAGAAAACGATAGAACGACACGCGCCCTAGATCACTTGCAAAAAATGTACAAATCACCCGTAATTAAACGAGGTCTAATCGACGCCATCGGCCAAATAAGTAAAACCCTGTTCGGCACCATGGATGCCGAAGATGCAAAAATAATAAACGAACAGATACAACCAAGATCAATTCATACACCGAGAAGAAATAGATGAACAACTACTACTGATAACCGCTATTCTGACGGATTTCACGACAGACATAGACGATATTACAGACTATTTAACATATACCAAATAACATTACGCGACAATTGTAAACTAACTACACCAGACATAATTTTAGAAACAAAAAACCGAATTTGTACTGAATATATACAAATGTATTTGCCGAAATTCAACATAACTGATACCACGCAGAAAGATATAACTGTAAACAACAAAGTAGATTCCGAAAAAGAAATAAAAGTAGAACCATTAATCAAAGACCCATCGAAATTAATAAAATTAAGTTTAAGTCTAGGTGAAATTAAAAAAGAAATAGACAATAACCGACCCAGCGTTTTGGCAAATAAGAATATTGTATATCCTGTAAGTTCCGCGACCATAATAGTAGTCGTAGTAAGCATCATTGTAATCATTTATGTAATAAAGAAAAAAGGGAATCATTAAAAAACTTAAAGAGGGAAACCATAATATACATATTAATAAATAAGAAACTTAGATTGTAACCTCTCAAGAAAAAGAAAAACACAAACAAATAAATAACGAAAAACTTCGTAGACCTCAGTTTTTCTTTTTCCACGGGGGGAGGGATGTTGTGAGCGCACAACGTATTATATATTAATTAAGGCACTTAGCAACTACGAGTCGTCGCCGGTAAGAAACTCGACCCTAGCGACGAGGACCGCTGACACGAAGGCCAGCACGAGTCGCGGTTATGACCATATATGGTCATCCCGATCGCATTCCAATCGCTAGGCCTCCGAGCCTAAAATCAAAAGCGCTGACTGCTAAGTCAGCAACGCGGAGGCGATAAAACGCCCGCCCTTCCACGGAACGGCGGGCAGTCTAAGACCAGAGCGCGTACCGCGAGTCGACGCATGATTACGCTATTGTAACCCGCAAGTCAGGGTAACGAAAGTCAACGAGTGTGATAATAAAGTATCTGTTTATTCAACTCATCTATAAAGTCAATAAACGTCCTCTCCACCTCTATCCGGCGGATCTCGAGAACCCTGTGCCGGTCTCGATCCCCGATCCAAGGCGCGGCACAACACGGTGCTTTCTTGGCGGCTTCCGGCTTTGATCGGCGCGATCGCTCGGGCTTCGGTCTCCCGTTTAACGACCAGCACTCGTCTCTCTTGTGCCCTGCTTTCTTGCAATAGGTGCACTTGATTGTGTTTATGCCACCGGGCTTGTCCGCTCTCGGCAGCGCGAATTTGTTTGTTTGCCGGCTCGTACGGCAATCTCGCCCGTAGTGGCCGGTCTTTCCACACTTGTGGCATTGCACGTTCGCGTTTCCCGCATTTCGCGCGTTTCCCTGATTGAATTTAATTCCGTTCCGCGGGGAGGGGCCTCTGACTTTTTCCTCGGCGCTAGCGCCGGTTATTGCCTCCTGTAGGCTTTGGTATCGTTGTGCTCTGACCAGCATCTTGATATCGTCATGCAGGCCGATCTGGAAGTTATGCAAGGCTTGCATTTTCACACTGTCCAGTATCGCTTTCTGCTGCTCTTGCGAGTGCCCTTGGCCTTCTTCCATGGCCTCGTACAGTTCCCTCGCGAGTTTTTCGACTCGACGCCCGAATTCCTGCGCTTTTTCTCCCGGTTTTTGTTTCAGGGAGTTGAATTCCAGCTGCAGATGGGTCATACCGCGCTTTCCTAAATGTTCTGTTTCGAGCTCTTGTTTCAGCTGTTCGAAATTACGAATATCGCGCGTGTCGAAGTCTGTCATGGCTTTGCCCTTAAATTTCGTGCATAAAATTGCTTCTAGGAGCATAGCTTTATCCGCGGGATGTATATTTTTCATCGCGTAATTGCTTGCGTTTAAAAACTAGCAGACGCGCTCCCTTGATTCTTCGGTTATCTCGGGAATCATATTTCGAGCCTCTTTCAGGCTGAGGAACCCGATATTGTTCCCTGGCTGGTTTCGAACGTCGCTAATCGTCCGTCCGTATGTAACGTCTAGCGGGCCCTGGCTGCGCATGCGGTGCCCTGTTTCGGTCGGGCGATCGTAGGTGCCGGCTTCTATCCGGCTCACTCGATTCTGTAATTCGCAAATCGCGCGGAGCATTTCCGTGGTGCGATCAAATTCTGCCGCCTCAGCACGTTCCATGCGGTCTCGCATTTCCAGCATTAACCGTAGGACGTCGTTGATCGGGGCGTCTTGCGCTCCTTGGCCTTGGTCCCTTTCGGACAATCGCTGGGCTCCCGCTTGTAGTCGGTTTATCTCCTCGCTCACTTGAGCGGGCGTTATGTCGACTCGTGGCGCCGGGGCCGCGTTAGCTCTCTGTTGGCTTATTGTGTCCTCTTCGGGCTCTTCGCTTCGCGAATCGAGACTACTGCTGTAGCACTCACTGTCCCACCTTCTCCACCACGCGTCACTGTCGGTGGCGTCCGAATGTGTGTCTGAATGTGTCGGGGTCAGTCTACTGTTGCCGTTACCGAGACTATTACGATTGTTTCCGCGTGCTAAGCTTGTCTAATTCCTCAAATGAGAATTCTCGTTCTATGACGACGTTAGGGTGCAATTCTAGCACCGGCGAGTCGTCGTCTGATAGTCGCGCGTCTAGATTCCGTCGCACGCGGTCTAATGTTTCGTGTCTATTGACGCGTACGGGGCTTCGCGGACTATCTGCAATTGCGCGCAGCGCTGGCTCGCTGTGTAAAAATGATGCGTTTAGCACGGGGCGGAAAGGTGTGATTTTGCCGTCTGACATTTATCGACTCTTACACCCTTTATATCCTGCAATCGCGAAATGTTTTTCGGCGCTCGCTATCGCGGTTGTGTTGCCTGCAATTGCGAAATGTTTTTCGGCGCTCGCTATCGCGGGGGACGCTCGCATAGATATGTTCTGTTCGTCGCGGCGCGTGCCTGTGTCGGCTTACAATGTTTTGCTGACTTACAGTACCGCCGTATGACGCATCGTGCCCGCTTTCCGTTGCGTTGATGCCTGACAGGGCCGCTCCGCTGCTTCTGCGTTGTCTCTGCTTTGCTGCGTTCCTGCGGCGCTGCTTCGCTGGCTCGTCGCTGCGTCCCTGCTACGCTGCTTCGCTGTTCCGTTGACCCGCTTCGCTGCCTCGTCGCTCCGTGCCACGCTGCTACGCTGCTTCGCTGCTTGGGCTGGCGAGTCCGTGCGGTAGGTCGGGGCCGTCTCCGGTGTCACTGATAACACTCGGCGGCTGCTACCGTTGCCTCACTCACTCGGGATCTGGCTGGCTTTTCCTCTCCGGGTTATTACCGCCGTCTAACGATCCGTTCCCGTTCGCAGGCGCAGTCTGACAGGATGTCCCTTTCGCTCGGTTGACAGGACCACCGCTGCCACCAATTTGTTGTGCCGTTACCTCGAATTGGAAGAATCGGCACAGAGTTCTTTGGATCCGTCGGGAGAAAGGAACAATCACTAAACAGCTGCTTGTTTTCAATAGCAATTTAATAAAACGTTTATTTATCAAACACAAATATCTTCCTTAGTTCACTGCCCTGACTTGCAGGCGTTCGCTATTACATTGAGTTACGTCGGTTACACTTATCGGTACGGTGTCTCGCGGTACGCGCTCGGTTATTAGACTGCCCGCCGCTTCTCGGAAGGGCAGGCTTTTTATCTCTCGCGTATTACTTCCGCGATGCTGACTTAGCTGTCAGCGCTTTTGCTTCCGGGTGTGCGACCTGGAAGCCGTTTGCGACAGCCGGAATGCCATCTCAGAGAGTTTGGCAATATTCGGGATGCGCGCTGACAGCTGGGTGTCGCAATTAGGTCACGGCGACTTCCGCCTCACAACAGGTCGAAGAAATTGAAATTAAATTAAAATATAAAATTGTTATTAATTTAAATTTTATTTGTAAAATGTTGCATTTTGTTATTGCATGCCATTACATTGTACAACATATATACGTAATTTACGCTTAATATTCGTCATGACTAAAGTCATTTTCATTTTTCTATTTTCCTTGCAATAGCAGTTTTCCACTCGGAGCGGAAGTTGCTTGGATGATGAAATAGTAAAGCGATTATAATTAATTTCTTTCTTAAGCTTTTTTATACCTGTTCAAGCACAATATATCTAAGGATATAAGTTTGGTTGTAATAAAGACCAATTTTTAATTGTATGTGTATTATATAGAATAAAACAATATGCAATAATAACATGCAACACTTTATAAACATTAGAAAAATAATTAACAAATTTCTGTTTTTAATTTTTTTATAGTATATAATTTTATTGCACGACACTCTTAATTAAAAACAATGCGTTTCTTGTAACTTTTAACGTAACAGAATTGTAAAATTTTTTTCTTTTGTAATCTTATAATACAAACACTAATCTTACAATAATAATATATATATTTAAAATAATATTTTTAGAACCATTGACCGAAGAACGATTTGTAACATATTACAAATACCTCAACACGAAGTTGAATCATATCGTTAATTTAATAAAAGATCGTGGCATAGAAGTGCCAGATGAAATGGTAGAAGGGCAGAGTCTTTTACCGAAATTTCCTTTGCAAACTGTTGAAGAATTCGAAGAATTTGAACGAAATCTTGTCGAGTCCTTGGAAGTACAAAAATTATACGTAAGAGATTATTTAATTGTCATACTTTTCTTTATACAATACCAAATGCTCAAATCATAATGATATATTTGCCTTTATTTTCACAGATTAATGAGATAAAGATGATCGGAGGATCTGATGCAGGCAAATTCACCAGAGCCACATTGCGCTTCTTAATGTCGAATGAGCTAGCAATGAAGTATTCTTGGTCCGGTCAAAGGAACACATTAAAATTTCAAACTACTCGAATTTCTCAACTCATTGTCGGTGAGTTAATAAGCAACATTTTTTTCTTCAGTTTTTAGATTACCAAATATTAATGTTTAACTTTTACAATATCTATATACCTTATACTTACAAAACCTTATGTTACAGAAAACTATCTCGAAAATAAAGAACGTTCCTAAGAACAACATTGAGACATATGTAAAGAACTGGCTGCAGCACGCTAGTGACCGGTTAAAAAATCAGACCAGAAGATCAGAATAGATTATATTATAGGTGGATTCATAGGAAGCATATTTTTGGCGCTATTTATTTTCTACTTTTATCTCGCTCGATTTGTACAAGCTATGTACGTATTATTTGTAACGGTATGAAATGAGTTCAATTTTGATTTAAGATGAAAGAAAACTTAATTTTATTATGTTTTATTATACATTGATTATTTTGCATATAAAATTTTATTTTACGCATCTGTATGTACGATAAATATGTCGTTTATATTATACGAATTGTTTGTTATAACAATTAACTTACAATATTTCAAATCTGTATACCAATTTAGTAATATAATCATTAATCGATCGATATACCTGAGTCATGGATACATCTATTTTATATTTTCCTATATTTATATTCCTAATTTCAGTGTTTATAATCCTAATATTCTGTCTGTAACATCGGATAAGAAAGAATCCTTCATAATCTGTCCGAAAACAGTTTCTGCATCAGAAAGAACATAAAATGGATTAGTACATTTTATGTTCTTTCTGATGTAGAAACTGTTTTTGGACAGATTATGAAGGATTCTTTCTTATCCGATGTTACAGACAGAATATTAGGATTATAAACACTGAAATTAGGAATTCCTTCCTTCAGATACAAATGAATTATTTTTCTATTCTATGAGAAATCGCAATGCATTCGAAATAGCGCTTAGATAGAGCTCTATTAGAATACTATCTAAACATAATTTCGAATTTATTACGAATTCTTATGGAGTAGAAAAGTGATTTTTTTTGTATCTAAAGAAGAACTCAGAATTGGTGACATAGAAAAGAATTTCTTCTGAACTCTTAAGAATTGTTTTGGGACAGAAATGATATACGGGAAAAGAATACATTTTAAAAATCGGGGATTTAAAAAGAATTCCTTTTCAATTCTCCGTGCTATCTGGGTTAGCTTGTCATCTTCTAAATGGAATATATATATTGCAATAATCATCGCACATTTGTTCTAACGTTTTTCTTTCTTCGTTATTTAAATGACTCATTCTTAATTTACGGCGCAATTTTTCGCGTCGCTCGGTGACTGATTCGCGCTCTTCTGTCGGCTGTAATGCGAGTATGTCGGCCTTGTCAGTCACCGGTACCTCTTCTAGAGTTACATGCGGTGTGATTAATTCGACGGGCTTCTCCGTTACGTTTACTATGCTTAAAGGACAGAGAAAATTTATCGGTTTTACTATACAATTACCGATAAATACTCCCGGAGAGAATTATCTCTTTCCCTCTTACGATACTTACTTTATTGTTGGTTATCGCGAATATGATTGTCTCGCTTCGTGGTGGTAAGGTAAACTTTCGATACGGCTGTAATTTGAATGTCGCGTCGCCGAATTTAATTGATTTTCGGCGTGGTTAGTAGGTAAACTATGGGCGTTCTACCCCGGGAGCTCCAAGGAGGGGAGGGGCGGGGGGTACCGCTGGCGGGGGGGGTGAAATGCGGGGGGAAGGGGGTATCGCGGGGGGATACCGCGGGGGGGAGGTACCGCGTTTTTGGGCGTCGCGTCGCGGGGAGAGGGAGGATACCGCGTTTTCGTGCGTTGCGGGGGCGGGGGAGGAGGTACCGCGGTTTCCGGCGCTGCGGGGGAGGGGGGGTACCGCGTTTTCCGGCGCCGCGGGGGAGGGGACCGCGTTTTCCGGCGCTGCGGGGTGACCGCGTGCCATCACCCGCTCGCGTTATCACCCTCTCGCCCTCTCGCGCTCCCGGTCCCGGTTCGCGCGCGGTTCCTCTCGCTCCCGGCTGCCGTTCGCATTATTTCTCTCTCTCCCCCGTTCGCGCAGTCTCTCGCGCTTCCGGCCCCCGTTTGCGTTTTCAGGCGCCGTGTTACATTTAGCCAACGATTTAAAAATGATCCAATAGAAAATTTGCTTACCACCGCTGAATGCGATTGAACCTGAAACCCCTTCCACACTGTGTGACACAACATTGATTGATGATGAAGACGCGTATTGTCTACATATGTTACACTTATTGTTTATACACACATATATATATATATATATATATATATATATATATATATATATGTGTGTACATATATATTCAAATATATATTAGTCAAACTTTATTCTACATTGACAGTTTATTTCTTATAATCGGAATTCCTCCGATCTTTTTGATATCTTTTATCGGAATATAACGATCTTTTCGAAAATTTTTATTGGAAATTTTCCGATCCTTGACTTATTTTAGTAGAGATTAATCTTATGCACAAAAAAACACAATAAAATAAAGTAAGAATAGACAATGTATGCACATGAAAATGCTATTGTTAAAACAAGCATGTATGACAAAACCCGTAAAAAATTAATTATTAGTATATCTATTAATTGATGAATATGCATACGAGAAACGTAATATTACTCACCTAGAAGAATGTCCATAACTTTTTCTTCCACGTTCAAGTTTTCTAGCACAGCTCTCATTGTTAGACGGTTAATAGAATCACTCATTGTTCGCTCATTACATGAAAAAAGAATAATGCAACCTTATAACAGAAAATTATAGCCGGAACCGGCACTCGCCAACTCGCGCGAGTAGATGATGCAATCCGCGCCACTGCGATGTCAGACTCGAGGTGAAAATATACTTGCAAAACTACACTTGCGAAACGGAACTTAACTCAGCATGTGGGCAATCCATGTTCAGACGTTGAGACTCGAGATCGAAAAGCAGGACACGAGACCCGAAACCTGCGATTCCCGCGAGGACCGAGTAGAGGCCAGAAACAAAGAACGACCGTGTACGCTCGGCTGTCGCCCGGCCACGCCGGCTCGGCGGGCTCGGCGGGCTCGGCGCCCTCGGCGGTCTCGGCCCTAGCCAAGGGGTGCATTCGGGGAGCACGCTATTAGCACAATTATCGTCCGAAACCGTTCGAGGAGACGCTTTGTGGCGCTATGATATACGGTGATGACATCACTCTAAAGGCAGCGTGACGTCATCACTCGCGCTATTTTCGCTATTTTTTTCGAGGTGAGGCACGAAATGCTATTGGCGCTTATTCTCTTCTCGAACACTTGATTGCGTATAGGGGCTGCTTTCAGAATACTGCAGATAACAAAACGCGGGGTTCAAAATAATGCATTACTTTTTGTAATGTATTATGGTTTTATTAAAAATTATTTTTTTAATAACCAATATGAAGGTTTCCAATTACGCACTACTTTTTAAATAATTAGTGCGATTTTTTTCATTACGCATTATTTTTCAAATAATCAATGTGATTTTTTCCATTACGCATTACTTTTTAAATAATTAATCCCATTTTTTTTATTACGCATTACTTTTTAAATAATTAATGTAATTTTTTATTACGCATTACTTTTTAAATAATCAATGCGATTTTATTTATTACGCATTACTTTTTAAATAATCAATGCGATTTTTTTCATTACGCATTATTTTTTAAATAATCAATGCGGTTTTTCCATTTTGGATTACTTTTTTAATAATTAATAAGTAAAGAAATAATTACTTTTTAAAAAATTAATAAGTAATGCATTATTTTTTAATTTGAATTTTTATTACTCTGACGAAACGTAACCAATGTCAATTCCAAGGACTAAGTAATTGTTGAAATTAATCTGTTTGATGAAGAAAAAGGAATAAATTATTCTATTAAATTGTCTTCAGAAAATGCTACGCGTACAAAGAATGGTAAATAATTGATGATACAGGTTATGTAGGTAGTATTCTATTTGCTGTGTAATTATGATCAAATAAAAGTTGTAGGTAAAATAATGACATAAAACTCAATGAATAAAGTCAAAATAAAAAACTCGTTTGTTATTCACACTTGGCATGCGCACAACTCGCATCATGCAATTTTATTCTAAAGCTGCGTTTGGGGAGCTTGCTATCGCTATCGCGCTATTGGCTCCCCGAACGAAGTTTATAGCGTTTGCGTTTATAGCGTTAATAGCGTCTCCCCGAATGCACCCAAGATGTCTGCATGTCTGCGCGCGAAATATGAATTTCAAAAATACGAAAAAATTATATTAGCCTTATGTAGACTTATACGTTTATACGGTCCGATTTACACTAAAGTTATAACATCGATGTTATAACTGCTGACGTTAAATGCCGTGTAAACGCTCTTTTACGACGAAATTATTACATTTATGTAGTATAACTTTGTCATAAAAGAGCGTTTACATTGCACACGGCATAATATCGATGTTATAACTTCGGTGTAAATCAGGTCGTGTAAACGTATAGTGATAGATAGACCTACCCCTGCTGTAAGAGGCAGCGTGGAAACATCAACGGTGTTTGAAATAACCTCCCCAGTAAAGTGTAACGTGTCTTTTTCTTCTGATCTATACTGAGATGTCTGCATCATCGGATAATTTTTCATCGCATATCGATTTTATTGGCTATTATATTTCATGGGCTATTTTTTAATTGGATATAACATATATTACATCGGATTATATTACATCGGATTATATTACATCGGACATTAGGTTTAATCGGATGAAATAGTTTGTTTTTTTCCGATGAAATCAATATCCGATATTGTTAGATCGATATCGTTAGATGTTTATGGATTTAGAATTTGGAAAAATTTTGCTAAAAAGTTTTCAGATACTGTTTTACTATTGGAAAGTAATATAAATTTGCATGAACGAAATAATATAATAAAATTGCAATCTCTGATACATAATCAATTGTCATCCCCACGATATCACAACTTATTTAAATATTTGTGGTTTAAAAGTGGTTATACGAACGAAAGACCAGAAAATTTGAAAATCCAGTACAATTTAGTTTGTATGACAGTTCAACAACATGTGATATCGAAGGTTGTGATAATATAGCTGTAGTAAGATGTTCTTGATGCAAAAATTCATTATGTTTGAAACATTTTTTTGAATATCATTATAATTTGAACATTGAGGATGAGAATTTAAATTATCTTCACTCCATGCTTCGTCGACATCTTCAATTATTTCAAAAGTATGTAATTTATAAGGTTCTTCATAATCGAGATATTTTTCTTCCGTTACTTCCAACCCATTATAATGAAAAATGCCATCCAGCAATAATTTTTGTATGTTTTTTTTTAAATTCTACTTCTGCTTCAGTTACTGGCGTTTCTGTTACATATATTGAATTTATTGACACCAATAAAAGTCCAACAACATTAAGCGGATTGATAATCATTTCCAAAGATGTTAAACTTTGTTTTCTATTATAATATATAAAAACGGTTTAACACATTGCACAGATATGATTATAACAATAAGACTGTACTGACTGTAAATATAAGACTGCTACATGAAACTATTTATACTGTCCACTTATCTTGAATGTACACGTAAACTTATATCTTATCTTATCATACGGTATATAATTCATTTTAAAAATATTATACTTATCTCAAAAGTACATTGGATTGCTCAAAAATGTCATTTTTTTTAAATGTGTGATGTCACGATTCTGATAAAAGATATCTCATAATTGAAGATGACGAAGAAGCACGGAGTGATAAATAATTTAAATTCTCATCCTCAACGTTCAAATAATAACGCAGATTTTGACAGTTCTTATAAAAGACGAGCTGTTGAGTATTGGCGAAATTGGGGCACTAATGAAAGAAATTACGGCGAGAAAAAGAATCGTTCTCTAATAGTAATACAAAATAAATTAGAAGTTTCATCTGAACGTCAGTTAAGGCGATGGGAAGAACGATTACAATGAAGTAGAAGTCGTATTGAGGGTATTTTAAAAATTATTACATTTTTAGAAAACCTTGTTGCGGCGGCAGTGTGGTCTAGTGGTAAAGCGCCAGACTCGTAATCTGAGGAACCAGGTTCGAGTCCACTAGAGCCATGTAAACATGGAAAGTTTTTTCCAAAAGCTGCGTCCTCTGTGCAAGATAGGCTCTTGTGCGGAGCAAACTGGGCTCCGTTTTTCGGAAAAAGACGTTAAGCCCTTGGTCCTTCATCATCTTTTGAAAGGATACGCAATTAATGATTTAAGATTATATTATATACATATATACAATTATAAAGCATATAGAAAACTATAAAAATTTTACTTACAACATTTTTTATATATCTTATTGTTTCGACATAATTACTTACGCACATAGTACGGATGAGCATGGACAGCTTATATACGGAGGCGTTTGTAATTAATTCTTGAAAATGGTTTATCGTAACATAACTTTATTATATATGGTTGAATTCGTAAAAAATAACCTTTTATTTGGTGATAAAAATTTTTAAAATTTGAAAAAATGTATTGGTGGCGGGGGTATATTTAAAAATAAAAGAAATAAAAAAGTTATTTTGTCATTATTTCAAAGTACTTTTGATGCCATTTAATTTCCTGGAAAAATTTTTCTATCTCTTATAGTTTCGGAGATATTCGGCCCGAAAGAGAAAAACCGATTTTTTTTCGAAGAGGTGTTTTACCCCCTAAAGATGAATTAGAGCGCCTATAAAAAAATACGTGTCTTTTCGATTTGTGTGTTTAAGAAGGGTGGTTAGTCAAATCAATTTGATAAGAATTAGTTTAAATTTACGGAGATTATTTGTCTATGGGAATCTGTCGTCCATGCCAAAGTTGAAGACAATCGTCTGCATGGTTGTCGAGTAATTAATTATTGAAGTTATGCTCTTGTCTCTCTCTTATACACGGGCGACACAGCAGAAATGTTACCTAACCTGTAATGTAACTCTCGAAAGCATATTAAAATTATAAGAATTTAGTGAAAATAGGTGCAAATAACTCTTTTACATATTTAGGAAGAACTTTCTCGAAAACTGAAATGATTCGTCTTTATAGTTATCAAGAAATTGTAAAAATAAAACAGGACCACATTTATTATTTCCACATTTCAATGTGGATAATAACATATTTGGGTTTCAATTGTACAAACAACTCTTTTTAAACCTTAAGAAACAGCAATTAAATGCATTCCACATATTTATTTGCTAAAATTCGTTTATTTCACGCGACGAAAATCTAACTTATATGTAAATTAAATAAGTACCATTTGCTTCGCCAGATAATAATTAACACAATTAAGAATTTTTAATTGACTGTACTGGCAATAATTATAATCGTGGCAATGATTATAATTGTCATGACGTATCGTCACCGCGTTTCGACCAAAGATTCCTGGTCATTTTTTTTTTAAATTGATGTAATTTTAGATGCTTAAGCGTCTTAATTAAATAATAAAATTTATTGCGAAAAATATTACCTCAGCCAGGGTTCGAACCTGGAATCTCCCTCATTCCGTGCGGGCGTCGTACCAATTCGACCACCGAGGTATGTGGTAATATTCATCGCAATAACAATGTATTAAGATGACAAACAATATAAGATGGAACACCACTTTTCAGTCAAGGTGTATATTTAAATTAAATAAGTACCATTTGCTTCGCCAGATAATAATTAACACAATTAAGAATTTTTAATTGACTGTACTGGCAATAATTATAATCGTGGCAATGATTATAATTGTCATGACGTATCGTCACCGCGTTTCGACCAAGGATTCCTGGTCATTTTTTTTAAATTGATGTAATTTTAGATGCTTACAATATAAGCGTCTTAATTAAATAATAAAATATATTGCAAAAAATATTACCTCAGCCAGGATTCGAACCTGGAACCTCCCTCATTCCGTGCGGGCGTCGTACCAATTCGACCACCGAGGCATGTGGTAATATTCATCGCAATAACAATGTATTAAGATGACAAACAATATAAGATGGAACACCATTTTTCAGTCAAGGTGTATATTCAAATTAAATAAGTACCATTTGCTTCGCCAGATAATAATTAACACAATTAAGAATTTTCAATTGACTGTACTGGCAATAATTATAATCGTGGCAATGATTATAATTGTCATGACGTATCGTCACCGCGTTTTGACCAAGGATTCCTGGTCATTTTTTTAAATTGATGTAATTTCCTTGGTCGAAACGCGGTGACGATACGTCATGACGATTATAATCATTGCCACGATTATAATTATTGCCAGTACAGTCAATTAAAAATTCTTAATTGTGCTAACTTATATGCTTTTCCCCTGCCGCGCGCCCCTTCCCCGCACGGAGAACTAACCAACCTTCTTAACAACATACTTAAAGGAAATTCAAATCGGAGCCGGATAGTTGTGGTAGTTCCCTTGTTAGGTATTTATCATTAAAAGAATACTTTATATAATTCTCTTTTCTCTTTTCTTTTTTCTTGAAGGTTTGTCAAGATTCTTTCACAGGTTTTTTTTTGCTTGTTTCATGGTTTTTCCTGGCTTGTGTTTTGGCCTGCTCCTGTTCTTTTTCTAGTCTTGTTACTCTTATGGATAGATCAGTCATTATGTCTTTTATTTTACGGAGGAGAGTTAATATTTCATCCTGTCGTGTGGTTCTTTTTGGTTGTTCCATTATCTTTTGAGTAGGTTGAGGCACGTGACGGGGTCTTTTCCTTGCCTTTGCCTGTCTGGATCCTCATCGTCGTCTTTCTCCTGGTAGAGTTTTATGTCTCCTCCTGATGGCAATGTGCATGGGAGGTTCTCCGCATTCATGGGGTCAGGAGGTTTATAGCTTGCACCCGCTTTAGTGATCATCTCTTCAGATGCGGGTTGTCTCAGGTTTAGAGAAGAGCTTGTACTTTGCGAACTTTCGCTCATTGATTTTGATTTGTTTTGGTCTATGTCCGCGGGCGTATATCCGATATCGGTACGCCGTCCGACATTTATTGGCGCCCGTGATTTTATTTTCGGTACTCGCAAATGTCGCTCGTAATCTTTTCCGTCGCTCGCGAATTTTATTTCCGGCGCTCGCAATTTCAAATTGGATTGGATTTACATTAACGTAGCGCTTCGCATTGTGTCAGCTTTCTTGGTCGTTGGCCGCTGTGCTTGGCTGCTTGGTTGCTCGGCTGCTCGAACGGCTCGGGCTGGTGAGTCCGTGCGTGTATTACTCGCGACCTACCCGCAAGTCAGGGTATTCGAAGTAACCAAGACAAGTGTATCTATTAAAGTGTCTTTATTAAAAAGTATTAAAAAGAAATCTGGAGTGTTGTCCTTTCCTCGCGGATTGACGGACCCCAGTGCCGTTACGACCGACCTGATCCTCGTGCGGCACAACAAAATTGATATAATATATATATATTTCCGTTGAAAATTAGAGGTCCCCGTTGTAGAACCAGAATTAATCCCAGGTTTTATTGAATTTAAACTCGGATTCTTGAAAGCAGTGGTTTCAGCATGATTCGGCGACGACAGCTATAAAAGTCGAGTCATGAGATTTTATGTACTTTTCTTTTATAAGAATAGATCATATTCTTTTCGATAAATATTCTCCCATTGATGCTATCAATAGTAGTTTTATCTTATTAATGAAAAGACCGTAATAGTAAAGTAAACATGGATATAATAAATAAATTTTTTTTTTTAAATAAAGAAAGACGGAAAATAGAAAAAAAGTTTAAAAGAAAAAAGTAAAGATATTAAAAAAATTAAAAAATACGTTTATCTTTAATAAAGAATGTGGTTACAAACAGGTATATTTTATTTTTTAACTTTTGGTTTTTGATAAAAAACCATCACTTTGAGTCTTGTAAATCCTGTTAGTTTAGAATCAATTGAGAGCTTTCATACAAGAGGGATGTAAATTAAGAAAATTCCGTTTTGAGGATAATAAAATAACTTCTTAATATTAACTGTCAAATTACTAAAATAAAAGCATGCTATAAAATTTGTTTTTTTTTTTCTAAAACTTATAAATTTTTGCAATAAATAAAATTATTTTAATATATTGCAAAAAGTGTAAAAAAAAGCTTTTATTTAATGATACTTACATCCTATAACAACAGTAGTTTTGGGCGAAAAAAATGGAAACAAATCATATTATTTATGTCACTTTAAAATAAAAATTTATTACAAAAAGCAATTACAATATAAATATTATTTAAATATCAAGATCAGAGTCGTCATTGGCGCTCGTATCAACATTTTTATGGGCTTCTTCCGTCAAGTCTATATAAAACAGCGTTTTTCTTTTTTTAGAGACGTATCGCAAGAATGTAAGACATTTCTTACATCTTTCTGTTTCTTCTTTGATATTGCATTTGGCTCCAGTTTACAGTGCCCCAATTCTGAAATAGCTTTTTAGCATTCAGAGGATATGCTTTAAGCAGTAGATCATTGTAATCCTCCCATATTTGAATGCTGTTGGAGGAATATTTCAACTGCACAGCCTTGGAGATCTTCGTGCGCTTGTCGCGCCGAACTACTTTAAGTAGAAGTTTCTCCAAATCCATAATTATCTCAGCACCATTTGCTATTATAAATAGCATGTTCCGTGAGATCTTAATCTTGATTATGTACTGTTTCATAATCATATGGAGAATCATAATCATCATTATTTATGGCGGCCGCTATCTTGCTGATGTTTGTTCACTGCTTAAAGGCACTGATGGTCCGCTCAAAGGCACTGCTCAAAGAAACTAAGAGTCGAGCTATAAAAATTGAAAAACGCTTTTGGCGAGCTTTTTTAACGCACTTTTCGCTGCCAATCAAATTTATAAGGTATTAACTTTAGACCGTCTAAGGTTTACTGATCTTCTTTTTTGCAACAAAAGAAAATAGAGATGTAAGTCGATTTACATTTCTCTTGTATGAAAATCCTCAATTATTAAATCGTTGTATTAAATATATTTTTTGTAGCTACTTCTTTTTAAGAATTATTTTATCCGTGTTTGTATTTATTTTTTAGCAAGATAGATGTATATCTTAATAATGGATATTATATCTTCATTACGGGAGAAAAAGATGTATCTCTCCTAATAATGGAAGAATATTTCTTCTCGCAAATATTTTATATTAAAAAATTGCATAATTTGCATTTATGAAGAATGGTGATTGTCGTTGTTTCACTGCCGAAATGACCGCTGTCGAGAGACAATCCGAAAGATCCGGGATTCGTTCCTTCCTGCAGCGGGGTTCTTAATATTCAATGGGTAATGATATATGCATGATTTTATCCTTATCGAGGGGAATTGTTTCTCATTGATTTGGTAATATTTCCGTTGATATAGAGGTCCCCGTTCAGAACCAGAATTAATCTCAGATTTTATTTAATCAATTTAACTCGGATTCCCGAAAGCAGTGGTTTCGGCATGACTCGGCGATGACAGCTATAAAAATCTAGTCGCGAGATTTAAAAGATTATAAGAAAGATCTTATCCTTTTCAATAAATATTCTCCCATTGGCGCTACCAATGATAATTCCATCTGACTGACGAAAAGGTAGTAATAAAGTAAACATGGATATAATAATTTAAAATAAAGAAGGATGAAAAGTAGAAAAAAATAAAAAAGAAAAAAAGGTTTAAAAGAAAAAAAGATATTTAAAAAAATGAAAAATTATATTTTGTCTTCGTCAAAGAATATGATTACAAACCTTATACTTTATTTTTTAATTATTATATACTTTTATTTTCTGTTTATAAAAACCATCTTCGGCATTGTAAATTTTGCCGGAAAATCAATTATTAAATATATTCTTTTGTAGCCACTTTTTTTGAGAATTATTCTATGTTTGTATTTATTTTTTTAACAAGACAGATATATATTTTGATAATGAATATATATTATCTTCATTACGGGAGAAAAAGATGTATCTCTCCTAATAATGGAAGAATATTTCTTCCCGCGAATTATATTGAAAAATTGCATAATTTGCATTTATGAAGAACGGTGATTGTCGTTGTTGTTTCACTGCCGAAATGATCGTTGTCGGGAGACAATCCGGAAGATCCGGGATTCGTTCCTTCCTGCAGTGGGGTTCTTAATATTCAATGGATAATGACATTATGTAATATATAAAAAAATAACTTCCTCCGCCAGTATTAAAAAACCAAAATCTTTCCTTTATTCTCAACAAACTGGCAAAAATATAAATAATGTGCATTACGTTTCGGCTCGAGGTTTGAGCCCTTCTCAAGTGCAGTCTAAAAATTAGAAACGTAGCGTTGTGGCATACAATAAATAAATAATAATCATTAAATTAGAGAGCAATACCTAGTTAGAATTGACTCGTCATGTGATACTCAAAAAACATCCTTGTGTTTATGGGAATGCCGAATGTTCCAACATGGTCATAAAGTACAACTGTAGACAATTATATAGAAATGTTGTGCCCCTTATTGAGACACCGGGGTTTCTTCAATCCACGGGGAGGCGAGATGGAATTAGCGACACTCTTTGATTTGAATAAAATGATACTTTAATAACTTTAGTTTGGTTAATTGCGCGAAATGCCCGTTACTGCCTCTAACGCCTATTTGTCCTGGCTTCTTCTTCTCGTTCTCTTTTATTCCCTCGTTCGTCCTTTAATTCTGCTGAGTTGGTTGGTAGAATGTCGGTCGCGCAACTCCTCAATTTTGCTGACTGGGCTTTCGCGTTTAATACATTGTTATAATACTTTATTTCATAATCATAAGTCCTATTTCTTAATTGAGGCCGCAATAGAAACAATATGTGGTCTAAATATTCTCGTCTTTAGTTGAAAGATATAACTAACATTAACATTTTTCTGGTTGTGGTTACTGGCATTATATAAAGCGGAATAACTTTTATAATTGCAAATGGATGAATAATGATGAATTTGGCATATGTCGTGTCGTGTCGTGAAATGGATCTCAAGGCCGGCACCGGGGTCCGTCAATCCGCAGGGAACAAGGACAACACTCGCGAGATTTCTTAATACTTGCTTTTTTATTGATAAAGTTGATTTTTAATTACACTCGTTTCGGATTATTCAAGTACCCTGACTTGCGGGTAGATCGCGATAACATTCACGCACAGGTCGTGGTACGTGGTTCGATTTAGGCTGCCCCCGGTTGATTTCGGACGTCGCCAAGCGATCCCTGATGAAAATAGAAAGCTTCTCAGAGCGTCAAAGAAGCGTAAATGAAGAGATTTAACGCTTCTTTGACTCTAATGACTTTTCATTGACTCTTTGCGGTTTCGAATACCCATACATGCTCCCCAAACGCTCCCCGAACGCTCCGTAAAGAGTGTATGAAGCTTATCAGTACACTTCTCGCACACTTCACTGATTGACATTTCGTATACGCTTCCCAAACGTTTCGTAAAGAGTATATGCAGCTTACCGATACACTTC
Organism: Temnothorax unifasciatus; assembly: GCA_030770225.1. Taxonomy (NCBI): domain Eukaryota; kingdom Metazoa; phylum Arthropoda; class Insecta; order Hymenoptera; family Formicidae; genus Temnothorax; species Temnothorax unifasciatus. The sequence goes on from JASTWK010001212.1 coordinate 39,615, forward strand.
TTGCACACTTCACTAATTGTAACTTCGTTGACTTCCTAAATTAGATGCATTGCCACTGCTAAAAAATGAGTTTGAGGAAATATTTATAGGACTTTACATTGGGTTAAAACATTAAGTAATCAAAATTGAAAGTAATATTATCTTTATTAATATTACATTATGAGCTGGGTATACATATATTGGCTACATATTAAGGCACATGAATACAAGGACTTTTATAATTGAATAAAGTTTATAAAGAAAGCATCTGGATTATTATTAATTCAGATCTACAAAAATTGGAATTTATATCCATAGCAAGTGTTTATACACATACATTAAGAGTTTTGACGATTAATAATTATACACATGTAAAAATAAGTACAATCTCTGCCCTTTTATCGTATGTTTAGCTTTTTGATAACAAAATGTATATACATAATAAGCATTATAATGCCACATATTTAACATCTGAAATATGTTATACAGGCTGTGTTCGTTTTGACGTTTTCAGCGCTGTGAGCATCATTCTATCTTCGTTCGATCGAATCAATTTGTAACCTGAGTATTTTTCTCGCGCTATCAATCGGACGCTTCGTCGCTGAGATGAAACTAGATCCTTTTCTGTCCTTTGATTCTTGCCGATATTCTGGTACAGCCGAGTTGTATTTTTAAATTATTATTGATCGTATTGTAAGGATCTCATCACACAGAAATCGGATAATTAATCAATATCGATATCTCTCTCTCTTAACATTCCTGGCTATTTTAAGATTGAGTTAAATTTTGCTCGCACGTAACACCTTCCCCCTTAAGTCATACGTGGTACGTTTGTTACCGCGTATAAATTATTATTAAGAAAAAAGAAAAATTGTGTCAAAAATTATGTTATTCATCTTGGATAATAGCATGCAAAATATACAAATAAATCATGTTTAATAAAATTTTTAATTAATGTCATAAATGTGTATAACAATGCGTAAAATAATGCGTATAATAATGCGTATAATAGTGCGTATAATAATGCGTATAATAATGCGTATAATAGTGCGTATAATAATGCGTATAATAAAGCGTACAATAATGTTTATTCAACGGGAAAATATAAGCTAAAGCTAAAATATGTAAGCTAAAATATAAGTAAAATATAAATTAAAATAATCCACTTATTATTATTATTATTTTTTAATTATTATTTCTTCTGAACTTCAATCTCCAAGTTCACCCGCGCCGCCCGTGTCATCTGATATCTATCTCTTTGCTCAAGGAATACTTTTATGCAGTCGCGGCGTCGCCGGGCTGGTTTCGGGCCTAGGATTACTTCCCCACATTTGCCGCAACAGAATTTAGTCGACTGCGGGAGCTCGTACCGCGGCGAACTGAGAGCGTGGTACCCCCATTTCACCTCGTATCCGTAGACTTCGGGGATGTCCTCGTCGTCCCCGACTGTTCCAGGTAGCAGGCCACACACAATTTTACTCGCGGCCAAGAGGAGTTGACCATCCTAACTCCTCCTCTCTTTTAGGGTCGCGAAGACACCCGCTATCTAAGATAATTTCCTCTTGCTCCTCGGGGAGGACTCCGTCGATCTGCCCATGACACTTGCTCCTTTCTTCTGGCGTTGGTGAAACTATTCTAATGTATATATAATATATGTATAACTGATCCAAGCCAAGACCACCTCGGAGTCACACCAATAATGTTTCGCATCAATCCATAACGCGAGCGCTCCATCAACCTCGTCAATAGCAACGCTCTCTCTAACTCCAGACGGACCAGGCTGATTTTCTTTACTGGCGCGACGCGCGACTTGGCACAAAACAACCTAGATCTCCATTTATTCTTTCCGCTGACCGATCTGAGATACAAACACGCGTCATACGCCTTCTCCGACGCGTCACAGAAACCGTGCACCTCGATCCTTATCGGCGCCACTAAAACAATCTTTCTCGGAACTTGCACCTTTTCAAGCATCTTGAGCTGTCGATAGTAGCTCAACCACGCTGTATGCAGATCCTCCGGCAAGGACTCATCCCAGCCAACCTTGCATTGCACAAATCGTTGCAACATAATCTTTGCTCGCACAACAACCGGATTGATTAAGCCTAGCGGATCGTAAATCTGCGCTATAATAGAGAGGACCCTTCTCTTCGTCACCTTTTTATCTATCGGGGCTACGTTTACCTTATACGAGAGTGAATACGCCGCAACATCCCAGTACAACCCGAGTGTTTTAACCCAATCGCCTAGTGGTTTTTGCGCGCTCGTATTCATCCGTTCGGATTCCCCTACAACCTCCGCTAAATTTGACTGTTACTTATGCATAGGAAATCCACCGGTAAAAAGTAATTTGCTCACTCCCTCCTTAATTCGCTTTAATTCTTCCGCATCGTTTGATCCCGTAATCAGATCATCCACGTAGAAATCTTTCAGTATTACCTCGCTTATCTTCGGATCACTTAGCTTGCACTCGTATCCTAACTCGTGCAGAGATCTCACTGCCAAATACAAGGACGCCGCATTCCCAAACATCAGCATTACAAACTTCTCGACCGTCGAGGTCGGACTAAGTCTCCACAAAATCCGCTGTAAATTTTGCTGCTTCGGTTTAATGCAGACCTGACGATACATTTTTGGGATGTCTCCCGTCAAAATGATGCTGGCGGAAGCGCACGACAATTTCAAACAATTCCTGCTAAATAGTCGGGCCGACTCTCATTATATCGTTGAGCGACTTGCCCGAGGTTGTCTCACAGGACGCGTCGAAAACCACCCTCAGTTTCGTTGTCGTGCTCTCATGCCACCTCAGGTGTCTTTGGCAATAGCCTGAATTCGTGCTGTTGTGAGGCGGAAGTCGCCGTGACCTAATTGCGACACCTAGCTGTCAGCGCGCATCCCGAATATTGCCAAACTCTCCTGAGGTGGCATTCCGGCTGTCGCAAGCGGCTTCCAGGTCGCACACCCGGAAGCAAAAGCGCTGACAGCTAAGTCAGCATCGCGGAAGTGATACGCGAGAGATAAAAAGCCCGCCTTTCGAAGAAGCGGCGGGCAGTCTAAGAACGAAGCGCGTACCGCGAGTTGTCATATCATTAAGCTAGCGAACGCCCGCAAGTCAGGGCAGTGAAATAACAAAGATATTGTGAATAAGGAATAAACGGTTTATTGAGTCGAATGTGAAACAAGCATCTGATTTGTGAATATCCTTCCACCTCCTGACGGGTCCAAAGAATCCGGTGCCGATTCCCGCAAGTCGAGGAAACGGCACAACAAACTGGTGGCAGCGGTGGTCCTGTCAACCGAGTAAAAAGGACATCCTATCAGATTGCACCTGCAAAAGGGAACGGATCATCAAACGGCGGTACTAACCCGGAGAGGAAAAGCCAGCCAGATCCCGAGTAAGCGAAGCGACGGTAGCAGCCGCCGAGTGTTATCAGTGACACCGGAGACGTCCCCGACCTACCGCACGGACTCGCCAGTCCAAGCAGCGAAGCAGCGTAGCAGCGTGGCACGGAGCGACGAAACAGCGAAGCGGGTCAACGGAACAGCGGAGCAGCGACGCAGGGACGCCGCGAGCCAGCGAAGCAGCGCCGCAGAGACGCAGCAAGCAGAAACAACGCAGAAGCAGCGGAGCGGCCCTGTCAGGCATCAACGCGACGGAAAGCGGCCACGATGCGTCATACGGCGGTACTGTAAGTCAGCAAAACATTGTAAGCCGACACAGGCACGCGCCGCGACGAACCGAGTATATCCAAGCGAGCGTCCCCCGCGATAGCGAGCGCCGAAAGATTTTTGCGATTACAGGCAATACAACCGCGAGCGCCGAAAGATTTTCGCGATTACAGGCAATACAACCGCGAGCGCCGAAAGATTTTCGCGATTGCAGGCAATACAACCGCGAACGCCGGAAGGTTTCTCGCGATAACAGGTCATAAAAAACGTAAACATCGATAGATGTCGGACGATTTGACCCGGCATCACCCCGTCAGCAACGCGTCATTCGTGCTTAGCGAGCGAGCGCAACGAGCAATCGAGAACAGCATCCGAAATCGTGTCCGCGCCACACGACTCGCGAGCGACGATTTAGACCGCGTAAGACGAAACTTAGACGCGCAACTCGACGACGCGGGCACACCAGTGCTCGAGCTACATCCCAACGTCGTCGTAGAACGCGAATTCGAATTTCTAAACGCCAGCCTTTGCGACACGCACGAAAATCCGCGAACTAGCGAAAATGCAAGCAACGAAAAAAGAGACGCAAGTTTAACGCGTGAAAACAATAGCGGTGACGGCAGACTGACCCCGACACAAACAAACACTGAATCAGACAGTGACGCGTGGTGGTTACACTGGGACAGTGACACACGCTACAACAGTAGTATCGACTCACGAAGCGAGGAGTCCGAGGAAGACACTATGAGCCAACAAAGAGCCAACGCGGCCCCGGTGCCACGAGTGGACATAACGCCCGCGCAAGTGAGCGAGGAGATAAATAGATTACAAGCGGGAGCCCAGCGATCGTCCGAAAGGGACCAAGGCCAAGGAGCGCAAGACGCTCCGATCAACGACGTCCTGCGGTTAATGCTAGAAATGCGAGACCGCATGGAACGTGCTGAGGCGGCAGAATTCGATCGCACCACGGAAATGCTCCGCGCGATTCGCGAATTACAGAATCGAATGAGCCGGGTAGAAGCCGGCAACTACGATCGCCCGACCGAAACAGGGCACCGCATGCGTAGCCAGGGCCAACTAGACGTCACGTACGGACGAACAATCAGCGACGTTCGTAACCAACCAGGCAATAATATCGGGTTCCTCAGCCTGAAGGAGGCTCGAAATATGATTCCCGAAGTAAACGGAGAATCGAGAGAGCGCATCCGCGAGTTCATTAACGCCAGTAACTACGCGATGAAAATATACATCCCGCGGATGAAGCTATGCTCCTAGAAGCAATCCTATGCACGAAATTTAAGGGCAAAGCCATGACAGATTTCGACACGCGCGATATCCGCAATTTCGAACAGCTGAAACAAGAGCTCGAAACGGAATATCTAGGAAAGCGCGGTATGACCCACCTGCAGCTGGAGT